>JASGCC010003102.1:0-25286 GCA_030067915.1 Hydractinia echinata | reverse complement strand
ATTTTTGATGAGACGCCGATTGAAAGCAGTTTAATCGCCGGCAACCGAAACCCGCGATTTCCCGTTAAATCCCGTTATAGTCGAATGTTACAAAGAAAGTAAGCAGGGAGTAAACTCATTTCGCCGAACGATTTTTAAAAATTATTTTTCACCACTAAAACCCATGTGAGACTTGTAGTTTTCAAAAATATTTTCATTTTTGATGAGACGCCGAATGAAAGCAGTTTAATCGCCGGCAACCGAAACCCGCGATTTCCCGTAAATCCCGGACTCGGCCGTCGTATAGTCGAATGTATACAAAGAAAGTAAGCAGGGAGTAAACTCATTTCCCGAACGATTTTTTAAAATTATTTTTTCACCACTAAAACCCATGAGACTTGTAGTTTTCAAAAATATTTTCATTTTTGATGAGACGCGAATGAAAGCAGTTTAATCGCCGGCAACCGAAAACCGCGATTTCCCGTAAATCCTCCCGTATAGTCGAATGTATACAAAGAAAGTAAGCAGGGAGTAACTCATTTCCCGAACGATTTTTAAAATTATTTTTTCACCACTAAAACCCATGAGACTTGTAGTTTTAAAAATTATTTTCATTTTTGATGAGACGCCGAATGAAAGCAGTTTAATCGCCGGCAACCGAAAACCCGCGATTTCCCGTAAATCCCGTATAGTCGAATGTATACAAAGAAAGTAAGCAGGGAGTAAACTCATTTCCCGAACGATTTTTAAAATTATTTTTTCACCACTAAAACCCATGAGACTTGTAGTTTTCAAAAATATTTTCATTTTTGATGAGACGCCGAATGAAAGCAGTTTAATCGCCGGCAACCGAAAACCCGCGATTTCCCGTAAATCCCGTATAGTCGAATGTATACAAAGAAAGTAAGCAGGGAGTAAACTCATTTCCCGAACGATTTTTAAAATTATTTTTTCACCACTAAAACCCATGAGACTTGTAGTTTTCAAAAATATTTTCATTTTTGATGAGACGCCGAATGAAAGCAGTTTAATCGCCGGCAACCGAAAACCCGCGATTTCCCGTAAATCCCGTATAGTCGAATGTATACAAAGAAAGTAAGCAGGGAGTAAACTCATTTCCCGAACGATTTTTAAAATTATTTTTTCACCACTAAAACCCATGAGACTTGTAGTTTTCAAAAATATTTTCATTTTTGATGAGACGCCGAATGAAAGCAGTTTAATCGCCGGCAACCGAAAACCCGCGATTTCCCGTAAATCCCGTATAGTCGAATGTATACAAAGAAAGTAAGCAGGGAGTAAACTCATTTCCCGAACGATTTTTAAAATTATTTTTTCACCACTAAAACCCATGAGACTTGTAGTTTTCAAAAATATTTTCATTTTTGATGAGACGCCGAATGAAAGCAGTTTAATCGCCGGCAACCGAAAACCCGCGATTTCCCGTAAATCCCGTATAGTCGAATGTATACAAAGAAAGTAAGCAGGGAGTAAACTCATTTCCCGAACGATTTTTAAAATTATTTTTTCACCACTAAAACCCATGAGACTTGTAGTTTTCAAAAATATTTTCATTTTTGATGAGACGTCGAATGAAAGCAGTTTAATCGCCGGCAACCGAAAACCCGCGATTTCCCGTAAATCCCGTGCTCGGCCCGTATATTCGAATGTATACAAAGAAAGTACCCAGGGAGTAAACTCATTTCCCGAACGATTTTTAAAATTATTTTTTCACCACTAAAACCCATGAGACTTGTAGTTTTCAAAAATATTTTCATTTTTGATGAGACGCCGAATGAAAGCAGTTTAATCGCCGGCAACCGAAAACCCGCGATTTCCCGTAAATCCCGTATAGTCGAATGTATACAAAGAAAGTAAGCAGGGAGTAAACTCATTTCCCGAACGATTTTTAAAATTATTTTTTCACCACTAAAACCCATGAGACTTGTAGTTTTCAAAAATATTTTCATTTTTGATGAGACGCCGAATGAAAGCAGTTTAATCGCCGGCAACCGAAAACCCGCGATTTCCCGTAAATCCCGTATAGTCGAATGTATACAAAGAAAGTAAGCAGGGAGTAAACTCATTTCCCGAACGATTTTTAAAATTATTTTTTCACCACTAAAACCCATGAGACTTGTAGTTTTCAAAAATATTTTCATTTTTGATGAGACGCCGAATGAAAGCAGTTTAATCGCCGGCAACCGAAAACCCGCGATTTCCCGTAAATCCCGTATAGTCGAATGTATACAAAGAAAGTAAGCAGGGAGTAAACTCATTTCCCGAACGATTTTTAAAATTATTTTTTCACCACTAAAACCCATGAGACTTGTAGTTTTCAAAAATATTTTCATTTTTGATGAGACGCCGAATGAAAGCAGTTTAATCGCCGGCAACCGAAAACCCGCGATTTCCCGTAAATCCCGTATAGTCGAATGTATACAAAGAAAGTAAGCAGGGAGTAAACTCATTTCCCGAACGATTTTTAAAATTATTTTTTCACCACTAAAACCCATGAGACTTGTAGTTTTCAAAAATATTTTCATTTTTGATGAGACGCCGAATGAAAGCAGTTTAATCGCCGGCAACCGAAAACCCGCGATTTCCCGTAAATCCCGTATAGTCGAATGTATACAAAGAAAGTAAGCAGGGAGTAAACTCATTTCCCGAACGATTTTTAAAATTATTTTTTCACCACTAAAACCCATGAGACTTGTAGTTTTCAAAAATATTTTCATTTTTGATGAGACGCCGAATGAAAGCAGTTTAATCGCCGGCAACCGAAAACCCGCGATTTCCCGTAAATCCCGTATAGTCGAATGTATACAAAGAAAGTAAGCAGGGAGTAAACTCATTTCCCGAACGATTTTTAAAATTATTTTTTCACCACTAAAACCCATGAGACTTGTAGTTTTCAAAAATATTTTCATTTTTGATGAGACGCCGAATGAAAGCAGTTTAATCGCCGGCAACCGAAAACCCGCGATTTCCCGTAAATCCCGTATAGTCGAATGTATACAAAGAAAGTAAGCAGGGAGTAAACTCATTTCCCGAACGATTTTTAAAATTATTTTTTCACCACTAAAACCCATGAGACTTGTAGTTTTCAAAAATATTTTCATTTTTGATGAGACGCCGAATGAAAGCAGTTTAATCGCCGGCAACCGAAAACCCGCGATTTCCCGTAAATCCCGTATAGTCGAATGTATACAAAGAAAGTAAGCAGGGAGTAAACTCATTTCCCGAACGATTTTTAAAATTATTTTTTCACCACTAAAACCCATGAGACTTGTAGTTTTCAAAAATATTTTCATTTTTGATGAGACGCCGAATGAAAGCAGTTTAATCGCCGGCAACCGAAAACCCGCGATTTCCCGTAAATCCCGTATAGTCGAATGTATACAAAGAAAGTAAGCAGGGAGTAAACTCATTTCCCGAACGATTTTTAAAATTATTTTTTCACCACTAAAACCCATGAGACTTGTAGTTTTCAAAAATATTTTCATTTTTGATGAGACGCCGAATGAAAGCAGTTTAATCGCCGGCAACCGAAAACCCGCGATTTCCCGTAAATCCCGTATAGTCGAATGTATACAAAGAAAGTAAGCAGGGAGTAAACTCATTTCCCGAACGATTTTTAAAATTATTTTTTCACCACTAAAACCCATGAGACTTGTAGTTTTCAAAAATATTTTCATTTTTGATGAGACGCCGAATGAAAGCAGTTTAATCGCCGGCAACCGAAAACCCGCGATTTCCCGTAAATCCCGTATAGTCGAATGTATACAAAGAAAGTAAGCAGGGAGTAAACTCATTTCCCGAACGATTTTTAAAATTATTTTTTCACCACTAAAACCCATGAGACTTGTAGTTTTCAAAAATATTTTCATTTTTGATGAGACGCCGAATGAAAGCAGTTTAATCGCCGGCAACCGAAAACCCGCGATTTCCCGTAAATCCCGTATAGTCGAATGTATACAAAGAAAGTAAGCAGGGAGTAAACTCATTTCCCGAACGATTTTTAAAATTATTTTTTCACCACTAAAACCCATGAGACTTGTAGTTTTCAAAAATATTTTCATTTTTGATGAGACGCCGAATGAAAGCAGTTTAATCGCCGGCAACCGAAAACCCGCGATTTCCCGTAAATCCCGTATAGTCGAATGTATACAAAGAAAGTAAGCAGGGAGTAAACTCATTTCCCGAACGATTTTTAAAATTATTTTTTCACCACTAAAACCCATGAGACTTGTAGTTTTCAAAAATATTTTCATTTTTGATGAGACGCCGAATGAAAGCAGTTTAATCGCCGGCAACCGAAAACCCGCGATTTCCCGTAAATCCCGTATAGTCGAATGTATACAAAGAAAGTAAGCAGGGAGTAAACTCATTTCCCGAACGATTTTTAAAATTATTTTTTCACCACTAAAACCCATGAGACTTGTAGTTTTCAAAAATATTTTCATTTTTGATGAGACGCCGAATGAAAGCAGTTTAATCGCCGGCAACCGAAAACCCGCGATTTCCCGTAAATCCCGTATAGTCGAATGTATACAAAGAAAGTAAGCAGGGAGTAAACTCATTTCCCGAACGATTTTTAAAATTATTTTTTCACCACTAAAACCCATGAGACTTGTAGTTTTCAAAAATATTTTCATTTTTGATGAGACGCCGAATGAAAGCAGTTTAATCGCCGGCAACCGAAAACCCGCGATTTCCCGTAAATCCCGTATAGTCGAATGTATACAAAGAAAGTAAGCAGGGAGTAAACTCATTTCCCGAACGATTTTTAAAATTATTTTTTCACCACTAAAACCCATGAGACTTGTAGTTTTCAAAAATATTTTCATTTTTGATGAGACGCCGAATGAAAGCAGTTTAATCGCCGGCAACCGAAAACCCGCGATTTCCCGTAAATCCCGTATAGTCGAATGTATACAAAGAAAGTAAGCAGGGAGTAAACTCATTTCCCGAACGATTTTTAAAATTATTTTTTCACCACTAAAACCCATGAGACTTGTAGTTTTCAAAAATATTTTCATTTTTGATGAGACGCCGAATGAAAGCAGTTTAATCGCCGGCAACCGAAAACCCGCGATTTCCCGTAAATCCCGTATAGTCGAATGTATACAAAGAAAGTAAGCAGGGAGTAAACTCATTTCCCGAACGATTTTTAAAATTATTTTTTCACCACTAAAACCCATGAGACTTGTAGTTTTCAAAAATATTTTCATTTTTGATGAGACGCCGAATGAAAGCAGTTTAATCGCCGGCAACCGAAAACCCGCGATTTCCCGTAAATCCCGTATAGTCGAATGTATACAAAGAAAGTAAGCAGGGAGTAAACTCATTTCCCGAACGATTTTTAAAATTATTTTTTCACCACTAAAACCCATGAGACTTGTAGTTTTCAAAAATATTTTCATTTTTGATGAGACGCCGAATGAAAGCAGTTTAATCGCCGGCAACCGAAAACCCGCGATTTCCCGTAAATCCCGTATAGTCGAATGTATACAAAGAAAGTAAGCAGGGAGTAAACTCATTTCCCGAACGATTTTTAAAATTATTTTTTCACCACTAAAACCCATGAGACTTGTAGTTTTCAAAAATATTTTCATTTTTGATGAGACGCCGAATGAAAGCAGTTTAATCGCCGGCAACCGAAAACCCGCGATTTCCCGTAAATCCCGTATAGTCGAATGTATACAAAGAAAGTAAGCAGGGAGTAAACTCATTTCCCGAACGATTTTTAAAATTATTTTTTCACCACTAAAACCCATGAGACTTGTAGTTTTCAAAAATATTTTCATTTTTGATGAGACGCCGAATGAAAGCAGTTTAATCGCCGGCAACCGAAAACCCGCGATTTCCCGTAAATCCCGTATAGTCGAATGTATACAAAGAAAGTAAGCAGGGAGTAAACTCATTTCCCGAACGATTTTTAAAATTATTTTTTCACCACTAAAACCCATGAGACTTGTAGTTTTCAAAAATATTTTCATTTTTGATGAGACGCCGAATGAAAGCAGTTTAATCGCCGGCAACCGAAAACCCGCGATTTCCCGTAAATCCCGTATAGTCGAATGTATACAAAGAAAGTAAGCAGGGAGTAAACTCATTTCCCGAACGATTTTTAAAATTATTTTTTCACCACTAAAACCCATGAGACTTGTAGTTTTCAAAAATATTTTCATTTTTGATGAGACGCCGAATGAAAGCAGTTTAATCGCCGGCAACCGAAAACCCGCGATTTCCCGTAAATCCCGTATAGTCGAATGTATACAAAGAAAGTAAGCAGGGAGTAAACTCATTTCCCGAACGATTTTTAAAATTATTTTTTCACCACTAAAACCCATGAGACTTGTAGTTTTCAAAAATATTTTCATTTTTGATGAGACGCCGAATGAAAGCAGTTTAATCGCCGGCAACCGAAAACCCGCGATTTCCCGTAAATCCCGTATAGTCGAATGTATACAAAGAAAGTAAGCAGGGAGTAAACTCATTTCCCGAACGATTTTTAAAATTATTTTTTCACCACTAAAACCCATGAGACTTGTAGTTTTCAAAAATATTTTCATTTTTGATGAGACGCCGAATGAAAGCAGTTTAATCGCCGGCAACCGAAAACCCGCGATTTCCCGTAAATCCCGTATAGTCGAATGTATACAAAGAAAGTAAGCAGGGAGTAAACTCATTTCCCGAACGATTTTTAAAATTATTTTTTCACCACTAAAACCCATGAGACTTGTAGTTTTCAAAAATATTTTCATTTTTGATGAGACGCCGAATGAAAGCAGTTTAATCGCCGGCAACCGAAAACCCGCGATTTCCCGTAAATCCCGTATAGTCGAATGTATACAAAGAAAGTAAGCAGGGAGTAAACTCATTTCCCGAACGATTTTTAAAATTATTTTTTCACCACTAAAACCCATGAGACTTGTAGTTTTCAAAAATATTTTCATTTTTGATGAGACGCCGAATGAAAGCAGTTTAATCGCCGGCAACCGAAAACCCGCGATTTCCCGTAAATCCCGTATAGTCGAATGTATACAAAGAAAGTAAGCAGGGAGTAAACTCATTTCCCGAACGATTTTTAAAATTATTTTTTCACCACTAAAACCCATGAGACTTGTAGTTTTCAAAAATATTTTCATTTTTGATGAGACGCCGAATGAAAGCAGTTTAATCGCCGGCAACCGAAAACCCGCGATTTCCCGTAAATCCCGTATAGTCGAATGTATACAAAGAAAGTAAGCAGGGAGTAAACTCATTTCCCGAACGATTTTTAAAATTATTTTTTCACCACTAAAACCCATGAGACTTGTAGTTTTCAAAAATATTTTCATTTTTGATGAGACGCCGAATGAAAGCAGTTTAATCGCCGGCAACCGAAAACCCGCGATTTCCCGTAAATCCCGTATAGTCGAATGTATACAAAGAAAGTAAGCAGGGAGTAAACTCATTTCCCGAACGATTTTTAAAATTATTTTTTCACCACTAAAACCCATGAGACTTGTAGTTTTCAAAAATATTTTCATTTTTGATGAGACGCCGAATGAAAGCAGTTTAATCGCCGGCAACCGAAAACCCGCGATTTCCCGTAAATCCCGTATAGTCGAATGTATACAAAGAAAGTAAGCAGGGAGTAAACTCATTTCCCGAACGATTTTTAAAATTATTTTTTCACCACTAAAACCCATGAGACTTGTAGTTTTCAAAAATATTTTCATTTTTGATGAGACGCCGAATGAAAGCAGTTTAATCGCCGGCAACCGAAAACCCGCGATTTCCCGTAAATCCCGTATAGTCGAATGTATACAAAGAAAGTAAGCAGGGAGTAAACTCATTTCCCGAACGATTTTTAAAATTATTTTTTCACCACTAAAACCCATGAGACTTGTAGTTTTCAAAAATATTTTCATTTTTGATGAGACGCCGAATGAAAGCAGTTTAATCGCCGGCAACCGAAAACCCGCGATTTCCCGTAAATCCCGTATAGTCGAATGTATACAAAGAAAGTAAGCAGGGAGTAAACTCATTTCCCGAACGATTTTTAAAATTATTTTTTCACCACTAAAACCCATGAGACTTGTAGTTTTCAAAAATATTTTCATTTTTGATGAGACGCCGAATGAAAGCAGTTTAATCGCCGGCAACCGAAAACCCGCGATTTCCCGTAAATCCCGTATAGTCGAATGTATACAAAGAAAGTAAGCAGGGAGTAAACTCATTTCCCGAACGATTTTTAAAATTATTTTTTCACCACTAAAACCCATGAGACTTGTAGTTTTCAAAAATATTTTCATTTTTGATGAGACGCCGAATGAAAGCAGTTTAATCGCCGGCAACCGAAAACCCGCGATTTCCCGTAAATCCCGTATAGTCGAATGTATACAAAGAAAGTAAGCAGGGAGTAAACTCATTTCCCGAACGATTTTTAAAATTATTTTTTCACCACTAAAACCCATGAGACTTGTAGTTTTCAAAAATATTTTCATTTTTGATGAGACGCCGAATGAAAGCAGTTTAATCGCCGGCAACCGAAAACCCGCGATTTCCCGTAAATCCCGTATAGTCGAATGTATACAAAGAAAGTAAGCAGGGAGTAAACTCATTTCCCGAACGATTTTTAAAATTATTTTTTCACCACTAAAACCCATGAGACTTGTAGTTTTCAAAAATATTTTCATTTTTGATGAGACGCCGAATGAAAGCAGTTTAATCGCCGGCAACCGAAAACCCGCGATTTCCCGTAAATCCCGTATAGTCGAATGTATACAAAGAAAGTAAGCAGGGAGTAAACTCATTTCCCGAACGATTTTTAAAATTATTTTTTCACCACTAAAACCCATGAGACTTGTAGTTTTCAAAAATATTTTCATTTTTGATGAGACGCCGAATGAAAGCAGTTTAATCGCCGGCAACCGAAAACCCGCGATTTCCCGTAAATCCCGTATAGTCGAATGTATACAAAGAAAGTAAGCAGGGAGTAAACTCATTTCCCGAACGATTTTTAAAATTATTTTTTCACCACTAAAACCCATGAGACTTGTAGTTTTCAAAAATATTTTCATTTTTGATGAGACGCCGAATGAAAGCAGTTTAATCGCCGGCAACCGAAAACCCGCGATTTCCCGTAAATCCCGTATAGTCGAATGTATACAAAGAAAGTAAGCAGGGAGTAAACTCATTTCCCGAACGATTTTTAAAATTATTTTTTCACCACTAAAACCCATGAGACTTGTAGTTTTCAAAAATATTTTCATTTTTGATGAGACGCCGAATGAAAGCAGTTTAATCGCCGGCAACCGAAAACCCGCGATTTCCCGTAAATCCCGTATAGTCGAATGTATACAAAGAAAGTAAGCAGGGAGTAAACTCATTTCCCGAACGATTTTTAAAATTATTTTTTCACCACTAAAACCCATGAGACTTGTAGTTTTCAAAAATATTTTCATTTTTGATGAGACGCCGAATGAAAGCAGTTTAATCGCCGGCAACCGAAAACCCGCGATTTCCCGTAAATCCCGTATAGTCGAATGTATACAAAGAAAGTAAGCAGGGAGTAAACTCATTTCCCGAACGATTTTTAAAATTATTTTTTCACCACTAAAACCCATGAGACTTGTAGTTTTCAAAAATATTTTCATTTTTGATGAGACGCCGAATGAAAGCAGTTTAATCGCCGGCAACCGAAAACCCGCGATTTCCCGTAAATCCCGTATAGTCGAATGTATACAAAGAAAGTAAGCAGGGAGTAAACTCATTTCCCGAACGATTTTTAAAATTATTTTTTCACCACTAAAACCCATGAGACTTGTAGTTTTCAAAAATATTTTCATTTTTGATGAGACGCCGAATGAAAGCAGTTTAATCGCCGGCAACCGAAAACCCGCGATTTCCCGTAAATCCCGTATAGTCGAATGTATACAAAGAAAGTAAGCAGGGAGTAAACTCATTTCCCGAACGATTTTTAAAATTATTTTTTCACCACTAAAACCCATGAGACTTGTAGTTTTCAAAAATATTTTCATTTTTGATGAGACGCCGAATGAAAGCAGTTTAATCGCCGGCAACCGAAAACCCGCGATTTCCCGTAAATCCCGTATAGTCGAATGTATACAAAGAAAGTAAGCAGGGAGTAAACTCATTTCCCGAACGATTTTTAAAATTATTTTTTCACCACTAAAACCCATGAGACTTGTAGTTTTCAAAAATATTTTCATTTTTGATGAGACGCCGAATGAAAGCAGTTTAATCGCCGGCAACCGAAAACCCGCGATTTCCCGTAAATCCCGTATAGTCGAATGTATACAAAGAAAGTAAGCAGGGAGTAAACTCATTTCCCGAACGATTTTTAAAATTATTTTTTCACCACTAAAACCCATGAGACTTGTAGTTTTCAAAAATATTTTCATTTTTGATGAGACGCCGAATGAAAGCAGTTTAATCGCCGGCAACCGAAAACCCGCGATTTCCCGTAAATCCCGTATAGTCGAATGTATACAAAGAAAGTAAGCAGGGAGTAAACTCATTTCCCGAACGATTTTTAAAATTATTTTTTCACCACTAAAACCCATGAGACTTGTAGTTTTCAAAAATATTTTCATTTTTGATGAGACGCCGAATGAAAGCAGTTTAATCGCCGGCAACCGAAAACCCGCGATTTCCCGTAAATCCCGTATAGTCGAATGTATACAAAGAAAGTAAGCAGGGAGTAAACTCATTTCCCGAACGATTTTTAAAATTATTTTTTCACCACTAAAACCCATGAGACTTGTAGTTTTCAAAAATATTTTCATTTTTGATGAGACGCCGAATGAAAGCAGTTTAATCGCCGGCAACCGAAAACCCGCGATTTCCCGTAAATCCCGTATAGTCGAATGTATACAAAGAAAGTAAGCAGGGAGTAAACTCATTTCCCGAACGATTTTTAAAATTATTTTTTCACCACTAAAACCCATGAGACTTGTAGTTTTCAAAAATATTTTCATTTTTGATGAGACGCCGAATGAAAGCAGTTTAATCGCCGGCAACCGAAAACCCGCGATTTCCCGTAAATCCCGGTCTCCCGTATAGTCGAATGTATACAAAGAAAGTAAGCAGGGAGTAAACTCATTTCCCGAACGATTTTTAAAATTATTTTTTCACCACTAAAACCCATGAGACTTGTAGTTTTCAAAAATATTTTCATTTTTGATGAGACGCCGAATGAAAGCAGTTTAATCGCCGGCAACCGAAAACCCGCGATTTCCCGTAAATCCCGTATAGTCGAATGTATACAAAGAAAGTAAGCAGGGAGTAAACTCATTTCCCGAACGATTTTTAAAATTATTTTTTCACCACTAAAACCCATGAGACTTGTAGTTTTCAAAAATATTTTCATTTTTGATGAGACGCCGAATGAAAGCAGTTTAATCGCCGGCAACCGAAAACCCGCGATTTCCCGTAAATCCCGTATAGTCGAATGTATACAAAGAAAGTAAGCAGGGAGTAAACTCATTTCCCGAACGATTTTTAAAATTATTTTTTCACCACTAAAACCCATGAGACTTGTAGTTTTCAAAAATATTTTCATTTTTGATGAGACGCCGAATGAAAGCAGTTTAATCGCCGGCAACCGAAAACCCGCGATTTCCCGTAAATCCCGTATAGTCGAATGTATACAAAGAAAGTAAGCAGGGAGTAAACTCATTTCCCGAACGATTTTTAAAATTATTTTTTCACCACTAAAACCCATGAGACTTGTAGTTTTCAAAAATATTTTCATTTTTGATGAGACGCCGAATGAAAGCAGTTTAATCGCCGGCAACCGAAAACCCGCGATTTCCCGTAAATCCCGTATAGTCGAATGTATACAAAGAAAGTAAGCAGGGAGTAAACTCATTTCCCGAACGATTTTTAAAATTATTTTTTCACCACTAAAACCCATGAGACTTGTAGTTTTCAAAAATATTTTCATTTTTGATGAGACGCCGAATGAAAGCAGTTTAATCGCCGGCAACCGAAAACCCGCGATTTCCCGTAAATCCCGTATAGTCGAATGTATACAAAGAAAGTAAGCAGGGAGTAAACTCATTTCCCGAACGATTTTTAAAATTATTTTTTCACCACTAAAACCCATGAGACTTGTAGTTTTCAAAAATATTTTCATTTTTGATGAGACGCCGAATGAAAGCAGTTTAATCGCCGGCAACCGAAAACCCGCGATTTCCCGTAAATCCCGTATAGTCGAATGTATACAAAGAAAGTAAGCAGGGAGTAAACTCATTTCCCGAACGATTTTTAAAATTATTTTTTCACCACTAAAACCCATGAGACTTGTAGTTTTCAAAAATATTTTCATTTTTGATGAGACGCCGAATGAAAGCAGTTTAATCGCCGGCAACCGAAAACCCGCGATTTCCCGTAAAATCCCGTATAGTCGAATGTATACAAAGAAAGTAAGCAGGGAGTAAACTCATTTCCCGAACGATTTTTAAAATTATTTTTTCACCACTAAAACCCATGAGACTTGTAGTTTTCAAAAATATTTTCATTTTTGATGAGACGCCGAATGAAAGCAGTTTAATCGCCGGCAACCGAAAACCCGCGATTTCCCGTAAATCCCGTATAGTCGAATGTATACAAAGAAAGTAAGCAGGGAGTAAACTCATTTCCCGAACGATTTTTAAAATTATTTTTTCACCACTAAAACCCATGAGACTTGTAGTTTTCAAAAATATTTTCATTTTTGATGAGACGCCGAATGAAAGCAGTTTAATCGCCGGCAACCGAAAACCCGCGATTTCCCGTAAATCCCGTATAGTCGAATGTATACAAAGAAAGTAAGCAGGGAGTAAACTCATTTCCCGAACGATTTTTAAAATTATTTTTTCACCACTAAAACCCATGAGACTTGTAGTTTTCAAAAATATTTTCATTTTTGATGAGACGCCGAATGAAAGCAGTTTAATCGCCGGCAACCGAAAACCCGCGATTTCCCGTAAATCCCGTATAGTCGAATGTATACAAAGAAAGTAAGCAGGGAGTAAACTCATTTCCCGAACGATTTTTAAAATTATTTTTTCACCACTAAAACCCATGAGACTTGTAGTTTTCAAAAATATTTTCATTTTTGATGAGACGCCGAATGAAAGCAGTTTAATCGCCGGCAACCGAAAACCCGCGATTTCCCGTAAATCCCGTATAGTCGAATGTATACAAAGAAAGTAAGCAGGGAGTAAACTCATTTCCCGAACGATTTTTAAAATTATTTTTTCACCACTAAAACCCATGAGACTTGTAGTTTTCAAAAATATTTTCATTTTTGATGAGACGCCGAATGAAAGCAGTTTAATCGCCGGCAACCGAAAACCCGCGATTTCCCGTAAATCCCGTATAGTCGAATGTATACAAAGAAAGTAAGCAGGGAGTAAACTCATTTCCCGAACGATTTTTAAAATTATTTTTTCACCACTAAAACCCATGAGACTTGTAGTTTTCAAAAATATTTTCATTTTTGATGAGACGCCGAATGAAAGCAGTTTAATCGCCGGCAACCGAAAACCCGCGATTTCCCGTAAATCCCGTATAGTCGAATGTATACAAAGAAAGTAAGCAGGGAGTAAACTCATTTCCCGAACGATTTTTAAAATTATTTTTTCACCACTAAAACCCATGAGACTTGTAGTTTTCAAAAATATTTTCATTTTTGATGAGACGCCGAATGAAAGCAGTTTAATCGCCGGCAACCGAAAACCCGCGATTTCCCGTAAATCCCGTATAGTCGAATGTATACAAAGAAAGTAAGCAGGGAGTAAACTCATTTCCCGAACGATTTTTAAAATTATTTTTTCACCACTAAAACCCATGAGACTTGTAGTTTTCAAAAATATTTTCATTTTTGATGAGACGCCGAATGAAAGCAGTTTAATCGCCGGCAACCGAAAACCCGCGATTTCCCGTAAATCCCGTATAGTCGAATGTATACAAAGAAAGTAAGCAGGGAGTAAACTCATTTCCCGAACGATTTTTAAAATTATTTTTTCACCACTAAAACCCATGAGACTTGTAGTTTTCAAAAATATTTTCATTTTTGATGAGACGCCGAATGAAAGCAGTTTAATCGCCGGCAACCGAAAACCCGCGATTTCCCGTAAATCCCGATCCCGTATAGTCGAATGTATACAAAGAAAGTAAGCAGGGAGTAAACTCATTTCCCGAACGATTTTTAAAATTATTTTTTCACCACTAAAACCCATGAGACTTGTAGTTTTCAAAAATATTTTCATTTTTGATGAGACGCCGAATGAAAGCAGTTTAATCGCCGGCAACCGAAAACCCGCGATTTCCCGTAAATCCCGTATAGTCGAATGTATACAAAGAAAGTAAGCAGGGAGTAAACTCATTTCCCGAACGATTTTTAAAATTATTTTTTCACCACTAAAACCCATGAGACTTGTAGTTTTCAAAAATATTTTCATTTTTGATGAGACGCCGAATGAAAGCAGTTTAATCGCCGGCAACCGAAAACCCGCGATTTCCCGTAAATCCCGTATAGTCGAATGTATACAAAGAAAGTAAGCAGGGAGTAAACTCATTTCCCGAACGATTTTTAAAATTATTTTTTCACCACTAAAACCCATGAGACTTGTAGTTTTCAAAAATATTTTCATTTTTGATGAGACGCCGAATGAAAGCAGTTTAATCGCCGGCAACCGAAAACCCGCGATTTCCCGTAAATCCCGTATAGTCGAATGTATACAAAGAAAGTAAGCAGGGAGTAAACTCATTTCCCGAACGATTTTTAAAATTATTTTTTCACCACTAAAACCCATGAGACTTGTAGTTTTCAAAAAATTTTCATTTTTGATGAGACGCCGAATGAAAGCAGTTTAATCGCCGGCAACCGAAAACCCGCGATTTCCCGTAAATCCCGTATAGTCGAATGTATACAAAGAAAGTAAGCAGGGAGTAAACTCATTTCCCGAACGATTTTTAAAATTATTTTTTCACCACTAAAACCCATGAGACTTGTAGTTTTCAAAAATATTTTCATTTTTGATGAGACGCCGAATGAAAGCAGTTTAATCGCCGGCAACCGAAAACCCGCGATTTCCCGTAAATCCCGTATAGTCGAATGTATACAAAGAAAGTAAGCAGGGAGTAAACTCATTTCCCGAACGATTTTTAAAATTATTTTTTCACCACTAAAACCCATGAGACTTGTAGTTTTCAAAAATATTTTCATTTTTGATGAGACGCCGAATGAAAGCAGTTTAATCGCCGGCAACCGAAAACCCGCGATTTCCCGTAAATCCCGTATAGTCGAATGTATACAAAGAAAGTAAGCAGGGAGTAAACTCATTTCCCGAACGATTTTTAAAATTATTTTTTCACCACTAAAACCCATGAGACTTGTAGTTTTCAAAAATATTTTCATTTTTGATGAGACGCCGAATGAAAGCAGTTTAATCGCCGGCAACCGAAAACCCGCGATTTCCCGTAAATCCCGTATAGTCGAATGTATACAAAGAAAGTAAGCAGGGAGTAAACTCATTTCCCGAACGATTTTTAAAATTATTTTTTCACCACTAAAACCCATGAGACTTGTAGTTTTCAAAAATATTTTCATTTTTGATGAGACGCCGAATGAAAGCAGTTTAATCGCCGGCAACCGAAAACCCGCGATTTCCCGTAAATCCCGTATAGTCGAATGTATACAAAGAAAGTAAGCAGGGAGTAAACTCATTTCCCGAACGATTTTTAAAATTATTTTTTCACCACTAAAACCCATGAGACTTGTAGTTTTCAAAAATATTTTCATTTTTGATGAGACGCCGAATGAAAGCAGTTTAATCGCCGGCAACCGAAAACCCGCGATTTTCCGTAAAATCCCGTATAGTCGAATGTATACAAAGAAAGTAAGCAGGGAGTAAACTCATTTCCCGAACGATTTTTAAAATTATTTTTTCACCACTAAAACCCATGAGACTTGTAGTTTTCAAAAATATTTTCATTTTTGATGAGACGCCGAATGAAAGCAGTTTAATCGCCGGCAACCGAAAACCCGCGATTTCCCGTAAATCCCGGTCGGCCCGTATAGTCGAATGTATACAAAGAAAGTAAGCAGGGAGTAAACTCATTTCCCGAACGATTTTTAAAATTATTTTTTCACCACTAAAACCCATGAGACTTGTAGTTTTCAAAAATATTTTCATTTTTGATGAGACGCCGAATGAAAGCAGTTTAATCGCCGGCAACCGAAAACCCGCGATTTCCCGTAAATCCCGTATAGTCGAATGTATACAAAGAAAGTAAGCAGGGAGTAAACTCATTTCCCGAACGATTTTTAAAATTATTTTTTCACCACTAAAACCCATGAGACTTGTAGTTTTCAAAAATATTTTCATTTTTGATGAGACGCCGAATGAAAGCAGTTTAATCGCCGGCAACCGAAAACCCGCGATTTCCCGTAAATCCCGTATAGTCGAATGTATACAAAGAAAGTAAGCAGGGAGTAAACTCATTTCCCGAACGATTTTTAAAATTATTTTTTCACCACTAAAACCCATGAGACTTGTAGTTTTCAAAAATATTTTCATTTTTGATGAGACGCCGAATGAAAGCAGTTTAATCGCCGGCAACCGAAAACCCGCGATTTCCCGTAAATCCCGTATAGTCGAATGTATACAAAGAAAGTAAGCAGGGAGTAAACTCATTTCCCGAACGATTTTTAAAATTATTTTTTCACCACTAAAACCCATGAGACTTGTAGTTTTCAAAAATATTTTCATTTTTGATGAGACGCCGAATGAAAGCAGTTTAATCGCCGGCAACCGAAAACCCGCGATTTCCCGTAAATCCCGTATAGTCGAATGTATACAAAGAAAGTAAGCAGGGAGTAAACTCATTTCCCGAACGATTTTTAAAATTATTTTTTCACCACTAAAACCCATGAGACTTGTAGTTTTCAAAAATATTTTCATTTTTGATGAGACGCCGAATGAAAGCAGTTTAATCGCCGGCAACCGAAAACCCGCGATTTCCCGTAAATCCCGTATAGTCGAATGTATACAAAGAAAGTAAGCAGGGAGTAAACTCATTTCCCGAACGATTTTTAAAATTATTTTTTCACCACTAAAACCCATGAGACTTGTAGTTTTCAAAAATATTTTCATTTTTGATGAGACGCCGAATGAAAGCAGTTTAATCGCCGGCAACCGAAAACCCGCGATTTCCCGTAAATCCCGTATAGTCGAATGTATACAAAGAAAGTAAGCAGGGAGTAAACTCATTTCCCGAACGATTTTTAAAATTATTTTTTCACCACTAAAACCCATGAGACTTGTAGTTTTCAAAAATATTTTCATTTTTGATGAGACGCCGAATGAAAGCAGTTTAATCGCCGGCAACCGAAAACCCGCGATTTCCCGTAAATCCCATCCCGTATAGTCGAATGTATACAAAGAAAGTAAGCAGGGAGTAAACTCATTTCCCGAACGATTTTTAAAATTATTTTTTCACCACTAAAACCCATGAGACTTGTAGTTTTCAAAAATATTTTCATTTTTGATGAGACGCCGAATGAAAGCAGTTTAATCGCCGGCAACCGAAAACCCGCGATTTCCCGTAAATCCCGTATAGTCGAATGTATACAAAGAAAGTAAGCAGGGAGTAAACTCATTTCCCGAACGATTTTTAAAATTATTTTTTCACCACTAAAACCCATGAGACTTGTAGTTTTCAAAAATATTTTCATTTTTGATGAGACGCCGAATGAAAGCAGTTTAATCGCCGGCAACCGAAAACCCGCGATTTCCCGTAAATCCCGTATAGTCGAATGTATACAAAGAAAGTAAGCAGGGAGTAAACTCATTTCCCGAACGATTTTTAAAATTATTTTTTCACCACTAAAACCCATGAGACTTGTAGTTTTCAAAAATATTTTCATTTTTGATGAGACGCCGAATGAAAGCAGTTTAATCGCCGGCAACCGAAAACCCGCGATTTCCCGTAAATCCCGTATAGTCGAATGTATACAAAGAAAGTAAGCAGGGAGTAAACTCATTTCCCGAACGATTTTTAAAATTATTTTTTCACCACTAAAACCCATGAGACTTGTAGTTTTCAAAAATATTTTCATTTTTGATGAGACGCCGAATGAAAGCAGTTTAATCGCCGGCAACCGAAAACCCGCGATTTCCCGTAAATCCCGTATAGTCGAATGTATACAAAGAAAGTAAGCAGGAGTAAACTCATTTCCCGAACGATTTTTAAAATTATTTTTTCACCACTAAAACCCATGAGACTTGTAGTTTTCAAAAATATTTTCATTTTTGATGAGACGCCGAATGAAAGCAGTTTAATCGCCGGCAACCGAAAACCCGCGATTTCCCGTAAATCCCGTATAGTCGAATGTATACAAAGAAAGTAAGCAGGGAGTAAACTCATTTCCCGAACGATTTTTAAAATTATTTTTTCACCACTAAAACCCATGAGACTTGTAGTTTTCAAAAATATTTTCATTTTTGATGAGACGCCGAATGAAAGCAGTTTAATCGCCGGCAACCGAAAACCCGCGATTTCCCGTAAATCCAAATCCCGTATAGTCGAATGTATACAAAGAAAGTAAGCAGGGAGTAAACTCATTTCCCGAACGATTTTTAAAATTATTTTTTCACCACTAAAACCCATGAGACTTGTAGTTTTCAAAAATATTTTCATTTTTGATGAGACGCCGAATGAAAGCAGTTTAATCGCCGGCAACCGAAAACCCGCGATTTCCCGTAAATCCCGTATAGTCGAATGTATACAAAGAAAGTAAGCAGGGAGTAAACTCATTTCCCGAACGATTTTTAAAATTATTTTTTCACCACTAAAACCCATGAGACTTGTAGTTTTCAAAAATATTTTCATTTTTGATGAGACGCCGAATGAAAGCAGTTTAATCGCCGGCAACCGAAAACCCGCGATTTCCCGTAAATCCCGTCCCGTATAGTCGAATGTATACAAAGAAAGTAAGCAGGGAGTAAACTCATTTCCCGAACGATTTTTAAAATTATTTTTTCACCACTAAAACCCATGAGACTTGTAGTTTTCAAAAATATTTTCATTTTTGATGAGACGCCGAATGAAAGCAGTTTAATCGCCGGCAACCGAAAACCCGCGATTTCCCGTAAATAATCCCGTATAGTCGAATGTATACAAAGAAAGTAAGCAGGAGTAAACTCATTTCCCGAACGATTTTTAAAATTATTTTTTCACCACTAAAACCCATGAGACTTGTAGTTTTCAAAAATATTTTCATTTTTGATGAGACGCCGAATGAAAGCAGTTTAATCCGGCAACCGAAATCCCGCGATTTCCCGTAAATCCCGTATAGTCGAATGTATACAAAGAAAGTAAGCAGGGAGTAAACTCATTTCCCGAACGATTTTTAAAATTATTTTTTCACCACTAAAACCCATGAGACTTGTAGTTTTCAAAAATATTTTCATTTTTGATGAGACGCCGAATGAAAGCAGTTTAATCGCCGCCAACCGAAAACCCGCGATTTCCCGTAAATCCCGTATAGTCGAATGTATACAAAGAAAGTAAGCAGGAGTAAACTCATTCCCGAACGATTTTTAAAATTATTTTTTCACCACTAAAACCCATGAGACTTGTAGTTTTCAAAAATATTTTCATTTTTGATGAGACGCCGAATGAAAGCAGTTTAATCGCCGGCAACCGAAAACCGCGATTTCCCGTAAATCCCATCCCGTATAGTCGAATGTATACAAAGAAAGTAAGCAGGGAGTAAACTCATTTCCCGAACGATTTTTAAAATTATTTTTTCACCACTAAAACCATGACCATGTTTTCAAAAATATTTTCATTTTTGATGAGACGCCGAATGAAAGCAGTTTAATCGCCGGCAACCGAAAACCCGCGATTTCCCGTAAATCCCGTATAGTCGAATGTATACAAAGAAAGTAAGCAGGGAGTAAACTCATTTCCCGAACGATTTTTAAAATTATTTTTTCACCACTAAAACCCATGAGACTTGTAGTTTTCAAAAATATTTTCATTTTTGATGAGACGCCGAATGAAAGCAGTTTAATCGCCGGCAACCGAAAACCCGCGATTTCCCGTAAATCCCGGATCGGCCCGTATAGTCGAATGTATACAAAGAAAGTAAGCAGGAGTAAACTCATTTCCCGAACGATTTTTAAAATTTTTTTTCACCACTAAAACCCATGAGACTTGTAGTTTTCAAAAATATTTTCATTTTTGATGAGACGCCGAATGAAAGCAGTTTAATCGCCGGCAACCGAAAACCCGCGATTTCCCGTAAATCCCGTATAGTCGAATGTATACAAAGAAAGTAAGCAGGGAGTAAACTCATTTCCCGAACGATTTTTAAAATTATTTTTCACCACTAAAACCCATGAGACTTGTAGTTTTCAAAAATATTTTCATTTTTGATGAGACGCCGAATGAAAGCAGTTTAATCGCCGGCAACCGAAAACCCGCGATTTCCCGTAAATCCCGTATAGTCGAATGTATACAAAGAAAGTAAGCAGGAGTAAACTCATTTCCCGAACGATTTTTAAAATTATTTTTCACCACTAAAACCCATGAGACTTGTAGTTTTCAAAAATATTTTCATTTTTGATGAGACGCCGAATGAAAGCAGTTTAATCGCCGGCAACCGAAAACCCGCGATTTCCCGTAAATCCCGTATAGTCGAATGTATACAAAGAAAGTAAGCAGGAGTAAACTCATTTCCCGAACGATTTTTAAAATTATTTTTCACCACTAAAACCCATGAGACTTGTAGTTTTCAAAAATATTTTCATTTTTGATGAGACGCCGAATGAAAGCAGTTTAATCGCCGGCAACCGAAAACCCGCGATTTCCCGTAAATCCCGTATAGTCGAATGTATACAAAGAAAGTAAGCAGGAGTAAACTCATTTCCCGAACGATTTTTAAAATTATTTTTCACCACTAAAACCCATGAGACTTGTAGTTTTCAAAAATATTTTCATTTTTGATGAGACGCCGAATGAAAGCAGTTTAATCGCCGGCAACCGAAAACCCGCGATTTCCCGTAAATCCATCCCGTATAGTCGAATGTATACAAAGAAAGTAAGCAGGAGTAAACTCATTTCCCGAACGATTTTTAAAATTATTTTTTCACCACTAAAACCCATGAGACTTGTAGTTTTCAAAAATATTTTCATTTTTGATGAGACGCCGAATGAAAGCAGTTTAATCGCCGGCAACCGAAAACCCGCGATTTCCCGTAAATCCCGTATAGTCGAATGTATACAAAGAAAGTAAGCAGGAGTAAACTCATTTCCCGAACGATTTTTAAAATTATTTTTCACCACTAAAACCCATGAGACTTGTAGTTTTCAAAAATATTTTCATTTTTGATGAGACGCCGAATGAAAGCAGTTTAATCGCCGGCAACCGAAAACCCGCGATTTCCCGTAAATCCCTCGTATAGTCGAATGTATACAAAGAAAGTAAGCAGGGAGTAAACTCATTTCCCGAACGATTTTTAAAATTATTTTTCACCACTAAAACCCATGAGACTTGTAGTTTTAAAAATATTTTCATTTTTGATGAGACGCCGAATGAAAGCAGTTTAATCGCCGGCAACCGAAAACCCGCGATTTCCCGTAAATCCATCCCGTATAGTCGAATGTATACAAAGAAAGTAAGCAGGGAGTAAACTCATTTCCCGAACGATTTTTAAAATTATTTTTTCACCACTAAAACCCATGAGACTTGTAGTTTTCAAAAATATTTTCATTTTTGATGAGACGCCGAATGAAAGCAGTTTAATCGCCGGCAACCGAAAACCCGCGATTTCCCGTAAATCCCGTATAGTCGAATGTATACAAAGAAAGTAAGCAGGAGTAAACTCATTTCCCGAACGATTTTTAAAATTATTTTTTCACCACTAAAACCCATGAGACTTGTAGTTTTAAAAATATTTTCATTTTTGATGAGACGCCGAATGAAAGCAGTTTAATCGCCGGCAACCGAAAACCCGCGATTTCCCGTAAATCCCGTATAGTCGAATGTATACAAAGAAAGTAAGCAGGAGTAAACTCATTCCCGAACGATTTTTAAAATTATTTTTCACCACTAAAACCCATGAGACTTGTAGTTTTCAAAAATATTTCATTTTTGATGAGACGCCGAATGAAAGCAGTTTAATCGCCGGCAACCGAAAACCCGCGATTTCCCGTAAATCCCGGATCGGCCCGTATAGTCGAATGTATACAAAGAAAGTAAGCAGGAGTAAACTCATTTCCCGAACGATTTTTAAAATTATTTTTTCACCACTAAAACCCATGAGACTTGTAGTTTTCAAAAATATTTTCATTTTTGATGAGACGCCGAATGAAAGCAGTTTAATCGCCGGCAACCGAAAACCCGCGATTTCCCGTAAATCCCGTATAGTCGAATGTATACAAAGAAAGTAAGCAGGGAGTAAACTCATTTCCCGAACGATTTTTAAAATTATTTTTTCACCACAAAACCCATGAGACTTGTAGTTTTAAAAATGTTTTCATTTTTGATGAGACGCCGAATGAAAGCAGTTTAATCGCCGGCAACCGAAAACCCGCGATTTCCCGTAAATCCCGTATAGTCGAATGTATACAAAGAAAGTAAGCAGCAAGTAAACTCATTTCCCGAACGATTTTTAAAATTATTTTTTCACCACTAAAACCCATGAGACTTGTAGTTTTCAAAAATATTTTCATTTTTGATGAGACGCCGAATGAAAGCAGTTTAATCGCCGGCAACCGAAAACCCGCGATTTCCCGTAAATCCCGTATAGTCGAATGTATACAAAGAAAGTAAGCAGGAGTAAACTCATTTCCCGAACGATTTTTAAAATTATTTTTTCACCCCTAAACCCCATGAGACTTGTAGTTTTAAAAATATTTTCATTTTTGATGAGACGCCGAATGAAAGCAGTTTAATCGCCGGCAACCGAAAACCCGCGATTTCCCGTAAATCCCGTATAGTCGAATGTATACAAAGAAAGTAAGCAGGGAGTAAACTCATTTCCCGAACGATTTTTAAAATTATTTTTTCACCACTAAAACCCATGAGACTTGTAGTTTTCAAAAATATTTCATTTTGATGAGACGCCGAATGAAAGCAGTTTAATCGCCGGCAACCGAAAACCCGCGATTTCCCGTAAATCCCGGTCGCCGTATAGGAATGTATACAAAGAAAGTAAGCAGGGAGTAAACTCATTTCCCGAACGATTTTTAAAATTATTTTTTCACCACTAAAACCCATGAGACTTGTAGTTTTCAAAAATATTTTCATTTTTGATGAGACGCCGAATGAAAGCAGTTTAATCGCCGGCAACCGAAAACCCGCGATTTCCCGTAAATCCCGTATAGTCGAATGTATACAAAGAAAGTAAGCAGGAGTAAACTCATTTCCCGAACGATTTTTAAAATTATTTTTCACCACTAAAACCCATGAGACTTGTAGTTTTAAAAATATTTTCATTTTTGATGAGACGCCGAATGAAAGCAGTTTAATCGCCGGCAACCGAAAACCCGCGATTTCCCGTAAATCCCGTATAGTCGAATGTATACAAAGAAAGTAAGCAGGAGTAAACTCATTTCCCGAACGATTTTTAAAATTATTTTTTCACCACTAAAACCCATGAGACTTGTAGTTTTCAAAAATATTTTCATTTTGATGAGACGCCGAATGAAAGCAGTTTAATCGCCGCAACCGAAAACCCGCGATTTCCCGTAAATCCCGTATAGTCGAATGTATACAAAGAAAGTAAGCAGGGAGTAAACTCATTTCCCGAACGATTTTTAAAATTATTTTTTCACCACTAAAACCCATGAGACTTGTAGTTTTCAAAAATATTTTCATTTTGATGAGACGCCGAATGAAAGCAGTTTAATCGCCGGCAACCGAAAACCCGCGATTTCCCGTAAATCCATCCCGTATAGTCGAATGTATACAAAGAAAGTAAGCAGGAGTAAACTCATTTCCCGAACGATTTTTAAAATTATTTTTCACCACTAAAACCCATGAGACTTGTAGTTTTAAAAATATTTTCATTTTTGATGAGACGCCGAATGAAAGCAGTTTAATCGCCGGCAACCGAAAACCCGCGATTTCCCGTAAATCCCGTATAGTCGAATGTATACAAAGAAAGTAAGCAGGGAGTAAACTCATTTCCCGAACGATTTTTAAAATTATTTTTTCACCACTAAAACCCATGAGACTTGTAGTTTTCAAAAATATTTTCATTTTTGATGAGACGCCGAATGAAAGCAGTTTAATCGCCGGCAACCGAAAACCCGCGATTTCCCGTAAATCCCGTATAGTCGAATGTATACAAAGAAAGTAAGCAGGGAGTAAACTCATTTCCCGAACGAATTTTAAAATTATTTTTTCACCACTAAAACCCATGAGACTTGTAGTTTTCAAAAATATTTTCATTTTGATGAGACGCCGAATGAAAGCAGTTTAATCGCCGGCAACCGAAAACCCGCGATTTCCCGTAAATCCGATCGGCCCGTATAGTCGAATGTATACAAAGAAAGTAAGCAGGGAGTAAACTCATTTCCCGAACGATTTTTAAAATTATTTTTCACCACTAAAACCCATGAGACTTGTAGTTTTCAAAAATATTTTCATTTTTGATGAGACGCCGAATGAAAGCAGTTTAATCGCCGGCAACCGAAAACCGCGATTTCCCGTAAATCCCGGGCTCGGCCCGTATAGTCGAATGTATACAAAGAAAGTAAGCAGGGAGTAAACTCATTTCCCGAACGATTTTTAAAATTATTTTTCACCACTAAAACCCATGAGACTTGTAGTTTTCAAAAATATTTCATTTTTGATGAGACGCCGAATGAAAGCAGTTTAATCGCCGGCAACCGAAAACCGCGATTTCCCGTAAATCCCGTATAGTCGAATGTATACAAAGAAAGTAAGCAGGGAGTAAACTCATTTCCCGAACGATTTTTAAAATTATTTTTTCACCACTAAAACCCATGAGACTTGTAGTTTTCAAAAATATTTTCATTTTTGATGAGACGCCGAATGAAAGCAGTTTAATCGCCGGCAACCGAAAACCGCGATTTCCCGTAATCCCATCCCGTATAGTCGAATGTATACAAAGAAAGTAAGCAGGGAGTAAACTCATTTCCCGAACGATTTTTAAAATTATTTTTCACCACAAAAACCCATGAGACTTGCAGTTTTCAAAAATATTTTCATTTTTGATGAGACGCCAAATGAAACCAAGTTTAATCTCCGAAACACGAAAACC
>JASGCC010003101.1:0-25290 GCA_030067915.1 Hydractinia echinata | reverse complement strand
AACCCATGAGACTTGTAGTTTTTCAAAAAATTATTTTATTTTTGATGAGACGCCGAATGAAAGCAGTTTAATCGCCGGCAACCGAAAACCCGCGATTTCCCGTAAATCCCGTATAGTCGAATGTATACAAAGAAAGTAAGCAGGGAGTAAACTCATTTCCCGAACGATTTTTAAAATTATTTTTTCACCACTAAAACCCATGAGACTTGTAGTTTTCAAAAATATTTTCATTTTTGATGAGACGCCGAATGAAAGCAGTTTAATCGCCGGCAACCGAAAACCCGCGATTTCCCGTAAATCCCGTATAGTCGAATGTATACAAAGAAAGTAAGCAGGGAGTAAACTCATTTCCCGAACGATTTTTAAAATTATTTTTTCACCACTAAAACCCATGAGACTTGTAGTTTTCAAAAATATTTTCATTTTTGATGAGACGCCGAATGAAAGCAGTTTAATCGCCGGCAACCGAAAACCCGCGATTTCCCGTAAATCCCGGATCGGCCGTATAGTCGAATGTATACAAAGAAAGTAAGCAGGGAGTAAACTCATTTCCCGAACGATTTTTAAAATTATTTTTTCACCACTAAAACCCATGAGACTTGTAGTTTTCAAAAATATTTTCATTTTTGATGAGACGCCGAATGAAAGCAGTTTAATCGCCGGCAACCGAAAACCCGCGATTTCCCGTAAATCCCGTATAGTCGAATGTATACAAAGAAAGTAAGCAGGGAGTAAACTCATTTCCCGAACGATTTTTAAAATTATTTTTTCACCACTAAAACCCATGAGACTTGTAGTTTTCAAAAATATTTTCATTTTTGATGAGACGCCGAATGAAAGCAGTTTAATCGCCGGCAACCGCAAAACCCCGATTTCCCGTAAATCCCGTATAGTCGAATGTATACAAAGAAAGTAAGCAGGGAGTAAACTCATTTCCCGAACGATTTTTAAAATTATTTTTTCACCACTAAAACCCATGAGACTTGTAGTTTTCAAAATATTTTCATTTTTGATGAGACGCCGAATGAAAGCAGTTTAATCGCCGGCAACCGAAAACCCGCGATTTCCCGTAAATCCGGTCGGCCCGTATAGTCGAATGTATACAAAGAAAGTAAGCAGGGAGTAAACTCATTTCCCGAACGATTTTTAAAATTATTTTTTCACCACTAAAACCCATGAGACTTGTAGTTTTCAAAAATATTTTCATTTTTGATGAGACGCCGAATGAAAGCAGTTTAATCGCCGGCAACCGAAAACCCGCGATTTCCCGTAAATCCGTATAGTCGAATGTATACAAAGAAAGTAAGCAGGGAGTAAACTCATTTCCCGAACGATTTTTAAAATTATTTTTTCACCACTAAAACCCATGAGACTTGTAGTTTTCAAAAATATTTTCATTTTTGATGAGACGCCGAATGAAAGCAGTTTAATCGCCGGCAACCGAAAACCCGCGATTTCCCGTAAATCCGGCTCGTATAGTCGAATGTATACAAAGAAAGTAAGCAGGGAGTAAACTCATTTCCCGAACGATTTTTAAAATTATTTTTTCACCACTAAAACCCATGAGACTTGTAGTTTTCAAAAATATTTTCATTTTTGATGAGACGCCGAATGAAAGCAGTTTAATCGCCGGCAACCGAAAACCCGCGATTTCCCGTAAATCCCGTCGGCCCGTATAGTCGAATGTATACAAAGAAAGTACAGGGAGTAAACTCATTTCCCGAACGATTTTTAAAATTATTTTTTCACCACTAAAACCCATGAGACTTGTAGTTTTCAAAAATATTTTCATTTTTGATGAGACGCCGAATGAAAGCAGTTTAATCGCCGGCAACCGAAAACCCGCGATTTCCCGTAAATCCGGCTCGGCCGTATAGTCGAATGTATACAAAGAAAGTAAGCAGGGAGTAAACTCATTTCCCGAACGATTTTTAAAATTATTTTTTCACCACTAAAACCCATGAGACTTGTAGTTTTCAAAAAATTTTCATTTTTGATGAGACGCCGAATGAAAGCAGTTTAATCGCCGGCAACCGAAAACCCGCGATTTCCCGTAAATCCCGTATAGTCGAATGTATACAAAGAAAGTAAGCAGGGAGTAAACTCATTTCCCGAACGATTTTTAAAATTATTTTTTCACCACTAAAACCCATGAGACTTGTAGTTTTCAAAAATATTTTCATTTTTGATGAGACGCCGAATGAAAGCAGTTTAATCGCCGGCAACCGAAAACCCGCGATTTCCCGTAAATCCCGTATAGTCGAATGTATACAAAGAAAGTAAGCAGGGAGTAAACTCATTTCCCGAACGATTTTTAAAATTATTTTTTCACCACTAAAACCCATGAGACTTGTAGTTTTCAAAAAATTTTCATTTTTGATGAGACGCCGAATGAAAGCAGTTTAATCGCCGGCAACCGAAAACCCGCGATTTCCCGTAAATCCCGTCGGCCCGTATAGTCGAATGTATACAAAGAAAGTAAGCAGGGAGTAAACTCATTTCCCGAACGATTTTTAAAATTATTTTTTCACCACTAAAACCCATGAGACTTGTAGTTTTCAAAAATATTTTCATTTTTGATGAGACGCCGAATGAAAGCAGTTTAATCGCCGCAACCGAAAACCCGCGATTTCCCGTAAATCCCGGTCGGCCGTATAGTCGAATGTATACAAAGAAAGTAAGCAGGGAGTAAACTCATTTCCCGAACGATTTTTAAAATTATTTTTTCACCACTAAAACCCATGAGACTTGTAGTTTTCAAAAATATTTTCATTTTTGATGAGACGCCGAATGAAAGCAGTTTAATCGCCGGCAACCGAAAACCCGCGATTTCCCGTAAATCCGGGCTCGGCCGTATAGTCGAATGTATACAAAGAAAGTAAGCAGGGAGTAAACTCATTTCCCGAACGATTTTTAAAATTATTTTTTCACCACTAAAACCCATGAGACTTGTAGTTTTCAAAAATATTTTCATTTTTGATGAGACGCCGAATGAAAGCAGTTTAATCGCCGGCAACCGAAAACCCGCGATTTCCCGTAAATCCGGCTCGCCCGTATAGTCGAATGTATACAAAGAAAGTACAGGGAGTAAACTCATTTCCCGAACGATTTTTAAAATTATTTTTTCACCACTAAAACCCATGAGACTTGTAGTTTTCAAAAATATTTTCATTTTTGATGAGACGCCGAATGAAAGCAGTTTAATCGCCGGCAACCGAAAACCCGCGATTTCCCGTAAATCCGGCTCGGCCGTATAGTCGAATGTATACAAAGAAAGTAAGCAGGGAGTAAACTCATTTCCCGAACGATTTTTAAAATTATTTTTTCACCACTAAAACCCATGAGACTTGTAGTTTTCAAAAATATTTTCATTTTTGATGAGACGCCGAATGAAAGCAGTTTAATCGCCGGCAACCGAAAACCCGCGATTTCCCGTAAATCCCGTATAGTCGAATGTATACAAAGAAAGTAAGCAGGGAGTAAACTCATTTCCCGAACGATTTTTAAAATTATTTTTTCACCACTAAAACCCATGAGACTTGTAGTTTTCAAAAATATTTTCATTTTTGATGAGACGCCGAATGAAAGCAGTT
Organism: Hydractinia echinata; assembly: GCA_030067915.1. Taxonomy (NCBI): domain Eukaryota; kingdom Metazoa; phylum Cnidaria; class Hydrozoa; order Anthoathecata; family Hydractiniidae; genus Hydractinia; species Hydractinia echinata. The sequence goes on along the minus strand of JASGCC010003101.1, from coordinate 21,697 downwards.
TAATCGCCGGCAACCGAAAACCCGCGATTTCCCGTAAATCCCGTATAGTCGAATGTATACAAAGAAAGTAAGCAGGGAGTAAACTCATTTCCCGAACGATTTTTAAAATTATTTTTTCACCACTAAAACCCATGAGACTTGTAGTTTTCAAAAATATTTTCATTTTTGATGAGACGCCGAATGAAAGCAGTTTAATCGCCGGCAACCGAAAACCCGCGATTTCCCGTAAATCCCGTATAGTCGAATGTATACAAAGAAAGTAAGCAGGGAGTAAACTCATTTCCCGAACGATTTTTAAAATTATTTTTTCACCACTAAAACCCATGAGACTTGTAGTTTTCAAAAATATTTTCATTTTTGATGAGACGCCGAATGAAAGCAGTTTAATCGCCGGCAACCGAAAACCCGCGATTTCCCGTAAATCCATCGGCCGTATAGTCGAATGTATACAAAGAAAGTAAGCAGGGAGTAAACTCATTTCCCGAACGATTTTTAAAATTATTTTTTCACCACTAAAACCCATGAGACTTGTAGTTTTCAAAAATATTTTCATTTTTGATGAGACGCCGAATGAAAGCAGTTTAATCGCCGGCAACCGAAAACCCGCGATTTCCCGTAAATCCCGTATAGTCGAATGTATACAAAGAAAGTAAGCAGGGAGTAAACTCATTTCCCGAACGATTTTTAAAATTATTTTTTCACCACTAAAACCCATGAGACTTGTAGTTTTCAAAAATATTTTCATTTTTGATGAGACGCCGAATGAAAGCAGTTTAATCGCCGGCAACCGAAAACCCGCGATTTCCCGTAAATCCCGTATAGTCGAATGTATACAAAGAAAGTAAGCAGGGAGTAAACTCATTTCCCGAACGATTTTTAAAATTATTTTTTCACCACTAAAACCCATGAGACTTGTAGTTTTAAAAATATTTTCATTTTTGATGAGACGCCGAATGAAAGCAGTTTAATCGCCGGCAACCGAAAACCCGCGATTTCCCGTAAATCCCGTATAGTCGAATGTATACAAAGAAAGTAAGCAGGGAGTAAACTCATTTCCCGAACGATTTTTAAAATTATTTTTTCACCACTAAAACCCATGAGACTTGTAGTTTTCAAAAATATTTTCATTTTTGATGAGACGCCGAATGAAAGCAGTTTAATCGCCGGCAACCGAAAACCCGCGATTTCCCGTAAATCCCGTCGGCCGTATAGTCGAATGTATACAAAGAAAGTAAGCAGGGAGTAAACTCATTTCCCGAACGATTTTTAAAATTATTTTTTCACCACTAAAACCCATGAGACTTGTAGTTTTAAAAATATTTTCATTTTTGATGAGACGCCGAATGAAAGCAGTTTAATCGCCGGCAACCGAAAACCCGCGATTTCCCGTAAATCCCGTATAGTCGAATGTATACAAAGAAAGTAAGCAGGGAGTAAACTCATTTCCCGAACGATTTTTAAAATTATTTTTTCACCACTAAAACCCATGAGACTTGTAGTTTTCAAAAATATTTTCATTTTTGATGAGACGCCGAATGAAAGCAGTTTAATCGCCGGCAACCGAAAACCCGCGATTTCCCGTAAATCCCGTATAGTCGAATGTATACAAAGAAAGTAAGCAGGGAGTAAACTCATTTCCCGAACGATTTTTAAAATTATTTTTTCACCACTAAAACCCATGAGACTTGTAGTTTTCAAAAATATTTTCATTTTTGATGAGACGCCGAATGAAAGCAGTTTAATCGCCGGCAACCGAAAACCCGCGATTTCCCGTAAATCCCGGATCGGCCCGTATAGTCGAATGTATACAAAGAAAGTAAGCAGGGAGTAAACTCATTTCCCGAACGATTTTTAAAATTATTTTTTCACCACTAAAACCCATGAGACTTGTAGTTTTCAAAAATATTTTCATTTTTGATGAGACGCCGAATGAAAGCAGTTTAATCGCCGGCAACCGAAAACCCGCGATTTCCCGTAAATCCGTATAGTCGAATGTATACAAAGAAAGTAAGCAGGGAGTAAACTCATTTCCCGAACGATTTTTAAAATTATTTTTTCACCACTAAAACCCATGAGACTTGTAGTTTTCAAAAAATTTTCATTTTTGATGAGACGCCGAATGAAAGCAGTTTAATCGCCGGCAACCGAAAACCCGCGATTTCCCGTAAATCCCTCGGCCCGTATAGTCGAATGTATACAAAGAAAGTAAGCAGGAGTAAACTCATTTCCCGAACGATTTTTAAAATTATTTTTTCACCACTAAAACCCATGAGACTTGTAGTTTTCAAAAATATTTTCATTTTTGATGAGACGCCGAATGAAAGCAGTTTAATCGGCAACCGAAAACCCGCGATTTCCCGTAAATCCCGTATAGTCGAATGTATACAAAGAAAGTACAGGGAGTAAACTCATTTCCCGAACGATTTTTAAAATTATTTTTTCACCACTAAAACCCATGAGACTTGTAGTTTTCAAAAATATTTTCATTTTTGATGAGACGCCGAATGAAAGCAGTTTAATCGCCGGCAACCGAAAACCCGCGATTTCCCGTAAATCCCGTCGGCCCGTATAGTCGAATGTATACAAAGAAAGTAAGCAGGGAGTAAACTCATTTCCCGAACGATTTTTAAAATTATTTTTTCACCACTAAAACCCATGAGACTTGTAGTTTTCAAAAAATTTTCATTTTTGATGAGACGCCGAATGAAAGCAGTTTAATCGCCGGCAACCGAAAACCCGCGATTTCCCGTAAATCCCGGTATAGTCGAATGTATACAAAGAAAGTAAGCAGGGAGTAAACTCATTTCCCGAACGATTTTTAAAATTATTTTTTCACCACTAAAACCCATGAGACTTGTAGTTTTCAAAAATATTTTCATTTTTGATGAGACGCCGAATGAAAGCAGTTTAATCGCCGGCAACCGAAACCCGCGATTTCCCGTAAATCCCGGTCGGCCCGTATAGTCGAATGTATACAAAGAAAGTAAGCAGGGAGTAAACTCATTTCCCGAACGATTTTTAAAATTATTTTTTCACCACTAAAACCCATGAGACTTGTAGTTTTCAAAAAATATTTTCATTTTTGATGAGACGCCGAATGAAAGCAGTTTAATCGCCGGCAACCGAAAACCCGCGATTTCCCGTAAATCCCGTATAGTCGAATGTATACAAAGAAAGTAAGCAGGGAGTAAACTCATTTCCCGAACGATTTTTAAAATTATTTTTTCACCACTAAAACCCATGAGACTTGTAGTTTTCAAAAATATTTTCATTTTTGATGAGACGCCGAATGAAAGCAGTTTAATCGCCGGCAACCGAAAACCCGCGATTTCCCGTAAATCCGTATAGTCGAATGTATACAAAGAAAGTAAGCAGGGAGTAAACTCATTTCCCGAACGATTTTTAAAATTATTTTTTCACCACTAAAACCCATGAGACTTGTAGTTTTCAAATATTTTCATTTTTGATGAGACGCCGAATGAAAGCAGTTTAATCGCCGGAACCGAAAACCCGCGATTTCCCGTAAATCCCGGCCGGTACCGTATAGTCGAATGTATACAAAGAAAGTAAGCAGGGAGTAAACTCATTTCCCGAACGATTTTTAAAATTATTTTTTCACCACTAAAACCCATGAGACTTGTAGTTTTAAAAATATTTTCATTTTTGATGAGACGCCGAATGAAAAGCAGTTTAATCGCCGGCAACCGAAAACCCGCGATTTCCCGTAAATCTCGTATAGTCGAATGTATACAAAGAAAGTAAGCAGGGAGTAAACTCATTTCCCGAACGATTTTTAAAATTATTTTTTCACCACTAAAACCCATGAGACTTGTAGTTTTAAAAATTTTTCATTTTTGATGAGACGCCGAATGAAAGCAGTTTAATCGCCGGCAACCGAAAACCCGCGATTTCCCGTAAATCCCTCGTATAGTCGAATGTATACAAAGAAAGTAAGCAGGGAGTAAACTCATTTCCCGAACGATTTTTAAAATTATTTTTTCACCACTAAAACCCATGAGACTTGTAGTTTTCAAAAATATTTTCATTTTTGATGAGACGCCGAATGAAAGCAGTTTAATCGCCGGCAACCGAAAACCCGCGATTTCCCGTAAATCCGCTCGGCCGTATAGTCGAATGTATACAAAGAAAGTAAGCAGGGAGTAAACTCATTTCCCGAACGATTTTTAAAATTATTTTTTCACCACTAAAACCCATGAGACTTGTAGTTTTCAAAAAATTTTTCATTTTTGATGAGACGCCGAATGAAAGCAGTTTAATCGCCGGCAACCGAAAACCCGCGATTTCCCGTAAATCCCGGTCGCCCGTATAGTCGAATGTATACAAAGAAAGTAAGCAGGGAGTAAACTCATTTCCCGAACGATTTTTAAAATTATTTTTTCACCACTAAAACCATGAGACTTGTAGTTTTCAAAAATATTTTCATTTTTGATGAGACGCCGAATGAAAGCAGTTTAATCGCCGGCAACCGAAAACCCGCGATTTCCCGTAAATCCCGCTCGGCCGTATAGTCGAATGTATACAAAGAAAGTAAGCAGGGAGTAAACTCATTTCCCGAACGATTTTTAAAATTATTTTTTCACCACTAAAACCCATGAGACTTGTAGTTTTCAAAAATATTTTCATTTTTGATGAGACGCCGAATGAAAGCAGTTTAATCGCCGGCAACCGAAAACCCGCGATTTCCCGTAAATCCCGTATAGTCGAATGTATACAAAGAAAGTAAGCAGGGAGTAAACTCATTTCCCGAACGATTTTTAAAATTATTTTTTCACCACTAAAACCCATGAGACTTGTAGTTTTCAAAAATTTTTCATTTTTGATGAGACGCCGAATGAAAGCAGTTTAATCGCCGGCAACCGAAAACCCGCGATTTCCCGTAAATCCCGTATAGTCGAATGTATACAAAGAAAGTAAGCAGGGAGTAAACTCATTTCCCGAACGATTTTTAAAATTATTTTTTCACCACTAAAACCATGAGACTTGTAGTTTTCAAAAATATTTTCATTTTTGATGAGACGCCGAATGAAAGCAGTTTAATCGCCGGCAACCGAAAACCCGCGATTTCCCGTAAATCCCGTCGGCCCGTATAGTCGAATGTATACAAAGAAAGTAAGGGAGTAAACTCATTTCCCGAACGATTTTTAAAATTATTTTTTCACCACTAAAACCCATGAGACTTGTAGTTTTCAAAAATTTTCATTTTTGATGAGACGCCGAATGAAAGCAGTTTAATCGCCGGCAACCGAAAACCCGCGATTTCCCGTAAATCCCGTCGGCCCGTATAGTCGAATGTATACAAAGAAAGTACAGGGAGTAAACTCATTTCCCGAACGATTTTTAAAATTATTTTTTCACCACTAAAACCCATGAGACTTGTAGTTTTCAAAAATATTTTCATTTTTGATGAGACGCCGAATGAAAGCAGTTTAATCGCCGGCAACCGAAAACCCGCGATTTCCCGTAAATCCCGGCTCGGCCTATAGTCGAATGTATACAAAGAAAGTAAGCAGGGAGTAAACTCATTTCCCGAACGATTTTTAAAATTATTTTTTCACCACTAAAACCCATGAGACTTGTAGTTTTCAAAAATATTTTCATTTTTGATGAGACGCCGAATGAAAGCAGTTTAATCGCCGGCAACCGAAAACCCGCGATTTCCCGTAAATCCGCGTATAGTCGAATGTATACAAAGAAAGTAAGCAGGGAGTAAACTCATTTCCCGAACGATTTTTAAAATTATTTTTTCACCACTAAAACCATGAGACTTGTAGTTTTCAAAAATATTTTCATTTTTGATGAGACGCCGAATGAAAGCAGTTTAATCGCCGGCAACCGAAAACCCGCGATTTCCCGTAAATCCCGTATAGTCGAATGTATACAAAGAAAGTAAGCAGGGAGTAAACTCATTTCCCGAACGATTTTTAAAATTATTTTTTCACCACTAAAACCCATGAGACTTGTAGTTTTCAAAAATTTTTCATTTTTGATGAGACGCCGAATGAAAGCAGTTTAATCGCCGGCAACCGAAAACCCGCGATTTCCCGTAAATCCGGGCTCGGCCGTATAGTCGAATGTATACAAAGAAAGTACAGGGAGTAAACTCATTTCCCGAACGATTTTTAAAATTATTTTTTCACCACTAAAACCCATGAGACTTGTAGTTTTCAAAAATTTTCATTTTTGATGAGACGCCGAATGAAAGCAGTTTAATCGCCGCGCAACCGAAAACCCGCGATTTCCCGTAAATCCCGGCTCGGCCGTATAGTCGAATGTATACAAAGAAAGTAAGCAGGGAGTAAACTCATTTCCCGAACGATTTTTAAAATTATTTTTTCACCACTAAAACCCATGAGACTTGTAGTTTTTCAAAAATATTTTCATTTTTGATGAGACGCCGAATGAAAGCAGTTTAATCGCCGGCAACCGAAAACCCGCGATTTCCCGTAAATCGGCCGTATAGTCGAATGTATACAAAGAAAGTAAGCAGGGAGTAAACTCATTTCCCGAACGATTTTTAAAATTATTTTTTCACCACTAAAACCCATGAGACTTGTAGTTTTCAAAAATATTTTCATTTTTGATGAGACGCCGCCGAATGAAAGCAGTTTAATCGCCGGCAACCGAAAACCCGCGATTTCCCGTAAATCTCGGCCGTATAGTCGAATGTATACAAAGAAAGTACAGGGAGTAAACTCATTTCCCGAACGATTTTTAAAATTATTTTTTCACCACTAAAACCATGAGACTTGTAGTTTTCAAAAATATTTTCATTTTTGATGAGACGCCGAATGAAAGCAGTTTAATCGCCGGCAACCGAAAACCCGCGATTTCCCGTAAATCCCGGCTCGGCCCGTATAGTCGAATGTATACAAAGAAAGTAAGCAGGGAGTAAACTCATTTCCCGAACGATTTTTAAAATTATTTTTTCACCACTAAAACCCATGAGACTTGTAGTTTTCAAAATATTTTCATTTTTGATGAGACGCCGAATGAAAGCAGAATAATCGCCGGCAACCGAAAACCCGCGATTTCCCGTAAATCCCGTATAGTCGAATGTATACAAAGAAAGTAAGCAGGGAGTAAACTCATTTCCCGAACGATTTTTAAAATTATTTTTTCACCACTAAAACCCATGAGACTTGTAGTTTTCAAAAATATTTTCATTTTTGATGAGACGCCGAATGAAAGCAGTTTAATCGCCGGCAACCGAAAACCCGCGATTTCCCGTAAATCCCGGCTCGGCCTATAGTCGAATGTATACAAAGAAAGTAAGCAGGGAGTAAACTCATTTCCCGAACGATTTTTAAAATTATTTTTTCACCACTAAAACCATGAGACTTGTAGTTTTCAAAAATATTTTCATTTTTGATGAGACGCCGAATGAAAGCAGTTTAATCGCCGGCAACCGAAAACCCGCGATTTCCCGTAAATCCCGTATAGTCGAATGTATACAAAGAAAGTAAGCAGGGAGTAAACTCATTTCCGAACGATTTTTAAAATTATTTTTTCACCACTAAAACCATGAGACTTGTAGTTTTCAAAAATATTTTCATTTTTGATGAGACGCCGAATGAAAGCAGTTTAATCGCCGGCAACCGAAAACCCGCGATTTCCCGTAAATCCCGTATAGTCGAATGTATACAAAGAAAGTAAGCAGGGAGTAAACTCATTTCCCGAACGATTTTTAAAATTATTTTTTCACCACTAAAACCATGAGACTTGTAGTTTTCAAAAATATTTTCATTTTTGATGAGACGCCGAATGAAAGCAGTTTAATCGCCGGCAACCGAAAACCCGCGATTTCCCGTAAATCCCGTATAGTCGAATGTATACAAAGAAAGTACAGGGAGTAAACTCATTTCCCGAACGATTTTTAAAATTATTTTTTCACCACTAAAACCATGAGACTTGTAGTTTTCAAAAAATTTTCATTTTTGATGAGACGCCGAATGAAAGCAGTTTAATCTCCGGCAACCGAAAACCCGCGATTTCCCGTAAATCCGGCTCGGCCCGTATAGTCGAATGTATACAAAGAAAGTAAGCAGGGAGTAAACTCATTTCCCGAACGATTTTTAAAATTATTTTTTCACCACTAAAACCCATGAGACTTGTAGTTTTCAAAAATATTTTCATTTTTGATGAGACGCCGAATGAAAGCAGTTTAATCGCCGGCAACCGAAAACCCGCGATTTCCCGTAAATCCCGTATAGTCGAATGTATACAAAGAAAGTAAGCAGGGAGTAAACTCATTTCCCGAACGATTTTTAAAATTATTTTTTCACCACTAAAACCCATGAGACTTGTAGTTTTCAAAATATTTTCATTTTTGATGAGACGCCGAATGAAAGCAGTTTAATCGCCGGCAACCGAAAACCCGCGATTTCCCGTAAACCCTCCCGTATAGTCGAATGTATACAAAGAAAGTACAGGGAGTAAACTCATTTCCCGAACGATTTTTAAAATTATTTTTTCACCACTAAAACCATGAGACTTGTAGTTTTCAAAAATATTTTCATTTTTGATGAGACGCCGAATGAAAGCAGTTTAATCGCCGGCAACCGAAAACCCGCGATTTCCCGTAAATCCCGGCTCGGCCTATAGTCGAATGTATACAAAGAAAGTAAGCAGGGAGTAAACTCATTTCCCGAACGATTTTTAAAATTATTTTTTCACCACTAAAACCCATGAGACTTGTAGTTTTCAAAAATTTTTCATTTTTGATGAGACGCCGAATGAAAGCAGTTTAATCGCCGGCAACCGAAAACCCGCGATTTCCCGTAAATCCCGTATAGTCGAATGTATACAAAGAAAGTAAGCAGGGAGTAAACTCATTTCCCGAACGATTTTTAAAATTATTTTTTCACCACTAAAACCCATGAGACTTGTAGTTTTCAAAAATATTTTTTTTTTGATGAGACGCCGAATGAAAGCAGTTTAATCGCCGGCAACCGAAAACCCGCGATTTCCCGTAAATCCCGTATAGTCGAATGTATACAAAGAAAGTAAGCAGGGAGTAAACTCATTTCCCGAACGATTTTTAAAATTATTTTTTCACCACTAAAACCCATGAGACTTGTAGTTTTCAAAAATATTTTCATTTTTGATGAGACGCCGAATGAAACAGTTTAATCGCCGGAACCGAAAACCGCGATTTCCCGTAAATCCGGCTCGGCCCGTATAGTGAATGTATACAAAGAAAGTAAGCAGGGAGTAAACTCATTTCCCGAACGATTTTTAAAATTATTTTTTCACCACTAAAACCCATGAGACTTGTAGTTTTCAAAAAATTTTCATTTTTGATGAGACGCCGAATGAAAGCAGTTTAATCGCCGGCAACCGAAAACCGCGATTTCCCGTAAATCCCGGCTCGGCCGTATAGTCGAATGTATACAAAGAAAGTACCAGGGAGTAAACTCATTTCCCGAACGATTTTTAAAATTATTTTTTCACCACTAAAACCATGAGACTTGTAGTTTTCAAAAAATTTTCATTTTTGATGAGACGCCGAATGAAAGCAGTTTAATCGCCGGCAACCGAAAACCCGCGATTTCCCGTAAATCCCGTCGGCCCGTATAGTCGAATGTATACAAAGAAAGTACAGGGAGTAAACTCATTTCCCGAACGATTTTTAAAATTATTTTTTCACCACTAAAACCCATGAGACTTGTAGTTTTCAAAAATATTTTCATTTTTGATGAGACGCCGAATGAAAGCAGTTTAATCGCCGGCAACCGAAAACCCGCGATTTCCCGTAAATCCCGTATAGTCGAATGTATACAAAGAAAGTAAGCAGGGAGTAAACTCATTTCCCGAACGATTTTTAAAATTATTTTTTCACCACTAAAACCCATGAGACTTGTAGTTTTCAAAAATATTTTCATTTTTGATGAGACGCCGAATGAAAGCAGTTTAATCGCCGGCAACCGAAAACCCGCGATTTCCCGTAAATCCCGTATAGTCGAATGTATACAAAGAAAGTAAGCAGGGAGTAAACTCATTTCCCGAACGATTTTTAAAATTATTTTTTCACCACTAAAACCCATGAGACTTGTAGTTTTCAAAAATATTTTCATTTTTGATGAGACGCCGAATGAAACAGTTTAATCGCCGGCAACCGAAAACCCGCGATTTCCCGTAAATCCGGCTCGGCCCGTATAGTCGAATGTATACAAAGAAAGTACAGGGAGTAAACTCATTTCCCGAACGATTTTTAAAATTATTTTTTCACCACTAAAACCCATGAGACTTGTAGTTTTCAAAAATATTTTCATTTTTGATGAGACGCCGAATGAAAGCAGTTTAATCGCCGGCAACCGAAAACCCGCGATTTCCCGTAAATCCCGTCGGCCCGTATAGTCGAATGTATACAAAGAAAGTACAGGGAGTAAACTCATTTCCCGAACGATTTTTAAAATTATTTTTTCACCACTAAAACCCATGAGACTTGTAGTTTTCAAAAATATTTTCATTTTTGATGAGACGCCGAATGAAAGCAGTTTAATCGCCGGCAACCGAAAACCCGCGATTTCCCGTAAATCCGGCTCGGCCCGTATAGTCGAATGTATACAAAGAAAGTAAGCAGGGAGTAAACTCATTTCCCGAACGATTTTTAAAATTATTTTTTCACCACTAAAACCCATGAGACTTGTAGTTTTCAAAAATATTTTCATTTTTGATGAGACGCCGAATGAAAGCAGTTTAATCGCCGGCAACCGAAAACCCGCGATTTCCCGTAAATCCCGTATAGTCGAATGTATACAAAGAAAGTAAGCAGGGAGTAAACTCATTTCCCGAACGATTTTTAAAATTATTTTTTCACCACTAAAACCCATGAGACTTGTAGTTTTCAAAAATATTTTCATTTTTGATGAGACGCCGAATGAAAGCAGTTTAATCGCCGGCAACCGAAAACCCGCGATTTCCCGTAAATCCCGTATAGTCGAATGTATACAAAGAAAGTAAGCAGGGAGTAAACTCATTTCCCGAACGATTTTTAAAATTATTTTTTCACCACTAAAACCCATGAGACTTGTAGTTTTCAAAATATTTTCATTTTTGATGAGACGCCGAATGAAAGCAGTTTAATCGCCGGCAACCGAAAACCCGCGATTTCCCGTAAATCCCTCGGCCCGTATAGTCGAATGTATACAAAGAAAGTAAGCAGGGAGTAAACTCATTTCCCGAACGATTTTTAAAATTATTTTTTCACCACTAAAACCATGAGACTTGTAGTTTTCAAAAATATTTTCATTTTTGATGAGACGCCGAATGAAAGCAGTTTAATCGCCGGCAACCGAAAACCCGCGATTTCCCGTAAATCCCGCTCGGCCCGTATAGTCGAATGTATACAAAGAAAGTAAGCAGGGAGTAAACTCATTTCCCGAACGATTTTTAAAATTATTTTTTCACCACTAAAACCCATGAAACTCGTAGTTTTCAAAAATGTTCTCATTTTTGATGAGACGCCGAATGAAAGCAGTTTAATCACCGGCAACCAAAAACCCGCGATTTCCCGTAAATCTCGGCCCGTATAGTCGAATGTATACAAAGAAAGTACCCAGGGAGTAAACTCATTTCCCGAACGATTTTTAAAATTATTTTTTCACCACTAAAACTCATGACACTTGTAGTTTTCAAAAATATTTTCATTTTTGGTGTGACGCCGAATGAAAGCAGTTTAATCGCCGGCAACCGAAAACCCGCGATTTCCCGTAAATCCGGCTCGGCCCGTATAGTCGAATGTATACAAAGAAAGTAAGCAGGGAGTAAACTCATTTCCCGAACGATTTTTAAAATTATTTTTTCACCACTAAAACCCATGAGACTTGTAGTTTTCAAAAATATTTTCATTTTTGATGAGACGCCGAATGAAAGCAGTTTAATCGCCGGCAACCGAAAACCCGCGATTTTCCGTAAATCCCGTATAGTCGAATGTATACAAAGAAAGTTAGCAGGGAGTAAACTCATTTCCCGAACGATTTTTAAAATTATTTTTTCACCACTAAAACCCATGAGACTTGTAGTTTTCAAAAATATTTTCATTTTTGATGAGACGCCGAATGAAAGCAGTTTAATCGCCGGCAACCGAAAACCCGCGATTTCCCGTAAATCCCGTATAGTCGAATGTATACAAAGAAAGTAAGCAGGGAGTAAACTCATTTCCCGAACGATTTTTAAAATTATTTTTTCACCACTAAAACCCATGAGACTTGTAGTTTTCAAAAATATTTTCATTTTTGATGAGACGCCGAATGAAAGCAGTTTAATCGCCGGCAACCGAAAACCCGCGATTTCCCGTAAATCTCGGCCGTATAGTCGAATGTATACAAAGAAAGTACAGGGAGTAAACTCATTTCCCGAACGATTTTTAAAATTATTTTTTCACCACTAAAACCCATGAGACTTGTAGTTTTCAAAAATATTTTCATTTTTGATGAGACGCCGAATGAAAGCAGTTTAATCGCCGGCAACCGAAAACCCGCGATTTCCCGTAAATCCGGCTCGGCCGTATAGTCGAATGTATACAAAGAAAGTAAGCAGGGAGTAAACTCATTTCCCGAACGATTTTTAAAATTATTTTTTCACCACTAAAACCCATGAGACTTGTAGTTTTCAAAAATATTTTCATTTTTGATGAGACGCCGAATGAAAGCAGTTTAATCGCCGGCAACCGAAAACCCGCGATTTCCCGTAAATCCCGTATAGTCGAATGTATACAAAGAAAGTAAGCAGGGAGTAAACTCATTTCCCGAACGATTTTTAAAATTATTTTTTCACCACTAAAACCCATGAGACTTGTAGTTTTCAAAAATATTTTCATTTTTGATGAGACGCCGAATGAAAGCAGTTTAATCGCCGGCAACCGAAAACCCGCGATTTCCCGTAAATCCCGTATAGTCGAATGTATACAAAGAAAGTAAGCAGGGAGTAAACTCATTTCCCGAACGATTTTTAAAATTATTTTTTCACCACTAAAACCCATGAGACTTGTAGTTTTCAAAAATATTTTCATTTTTGATGAGACGCCGAATGAAAGCAGTTTAATCGCCGGCAACCGAAAACCCGCGATTTCCCGTAAATCCGGCTCGGCCCGTATAGTCGAATGTATACAAAGAAAGTACAGGGAGTAAACTCATTTCCCGAACGATTTTTAAAATTATTTTTTCACCACTAAAACCATGAGACTTGTAGTTTTCAAAAAATTTTCATTTTTGATGAGACGCCGAATGAAAGCAGTTTAATCGCCGGCAACCGAAAACCCGCGATTTCCCGTAAATCCCGTCGCCTATAGTCGAATGTATACAAAGAAAGTAAGCAGGGAGTAAACTCATTTCCCGAACGATTTTTAAAATTATTTTTTCACCACTAAAACCATGAGACTTGTAGTTTTCAAAAATATTTTCATTTTTGATGAGACGCCGAATGAAAGCAGTTTAATCGCCGGCAACCGAAAACCCGCGATTTCCCGTAAATCCCGTATAGTCGAATGTATACAAAGAAAGTAAGCAGGGAGTAAACTCATTTCCCGAACGATTTTTAAAATTATTTTTTCACCACTAAAACCCATGAGACTTGTAGTTTTCAAAAATATTTTCATTTTTGATGAGACGCCGAATGAAAGCAGTTTAATCGCCGGCAACCGAAAACCCGCGATTTCCCGTAAATCCCGTATAGTCGAATGTATACAAAGAAAGTAAGCAGGGAGTAAACTCATTTCCCGAACGATTTTTAAAATTATTTTTTCACCACTAAAACCATGAGACTTGTAGTTTTCAAAAATATTTTCATTTTTGATGAGACGCCGAATGAAAGCAGTTTAATCGCCGGCAACCGAAAACCCGCGATTTCCCGTAAATCCGCTCGCCGTATAGTCGAATGTATACAAAGAAAGTAAGCAGGGAGTAAACTCATTTCCCGAACGATTTTTAAAATTATTTTTTCACCACTAAAACCCATGAGACTTGTTTTTTCAAAAATATTTTCATTTTTGATGAGACGCCGAATGAAAGCAGTTTAATCGCCGGCAACCGAAAACCCGCGATTTCCCGTAAATCCCGTATAGTCGAATGTATACAAAGAAAGTAAGCAGGGAGTAAACTCATTTCCCGAACGATTTTTAAAATTATTTTTTCACCACTAAAACCCATGAGACTTGTAGTTTTCAAAAATATTTTCATTTTTGATTAGACGCCGAATGAAAGCAGTTTAATCGCCGGCAACCGAAAACCCGCGATTTCCCGTAAATCCGGTCCCGTATAGTCGAATGTATACAAAGAAAGTAAGCAGGGAGTAAACTCATTTCCCGAACGATTTTTAAAATTATTTTTTCACCACTAAAACCCATGAGACTTGTAGTTTTCAAAAATATTTTCATTTTTGATGAGACGCCGAATGAAAGCAGTTTAATCGCCGGCAACCGAAAACCCGCGATTTCCCGTAAATCCCTCGTATAGTCGAATGTATACAAAGAAAGTAAGCAGGGAGTAAACTCATTTCCCGAACGATTTTTAAAATTATTTTTTCACCACTAAAACCCATGAGACTTGTAGTTTTCAAAAATATTTTCATTTTTGATGAGACGCCGAATGAAAGCAGTTTAATCGCCGGCAACCGAAAACCCGCGATTTCCCGTAAATCCGTATAGTCGAATGTATACAAAGAAAGTAAGCAGGGAGTAAACTCATTTCCCGAACGATTTTTAAAATTATTTTTTCACCACTAAAACCCATGAGACTTGTAGTTTTCAAAAATATTTTCATTTTTGATGAGACGCCGAATGAAAGCAGTTTAATCGCCGGCAACCGAAAACCCGCGATTTCCCGTAAATCCCGTATAGTCGAATGTATACAAAGAAAGTAAGCAGGGAGTAAACTCATTTCCCGAACGATTTTTAAAATTATTTTTTCACCACTAAAACCCATGAGACTTGTAGTTTTCAAAAATATTTTCATTTTTGATGAGACGCCGAATGAAAGCAGTTTAATCGCCGGCAACCGAAAACCCGCGATTTCCCGTAAATCCCGTATAGTCGAATGTATACAAAGAAAGTAAGCAGGGAGTAAACTCATTTCCCGAACGATTTTTAAAATTATTTTTTCACCACTAAAACCCATGAGACTTGTAGTTTTCAAAAATTTTTCATTTTTGATGAGACGCCGAATGAAAGCAGTTTAATCGCCGGCAACCGAAAACCCGCGATTTCCCGTAAATCCCGCTCGGTATAGTCGAATGTATACAAAGAAAGTACAGGGAGTAAACTCATTTCCCGAACGATTTTTAAAATTATTTTTTCACCACTAAAACCCATGAGACTTGTAGTTTTCAAAAATATTTTCATTTTTGATGAGACGCCGAATGAAAGCAGTTTAATCGCCGGCAACCGAAAACCGCGATTTCCCGTAAATCCCGTCGGCCCGTATAGTCGAATGTATACAAAGAAAGTAAGCAGGGAGTAAACTCATTTCCCGAACGATTTTTAAAATTATTTTTTCACCACTAAAACCATGAGACTTGTAGTTTTCAAAAATATTTTCATTTTTGATGAGACGCCGAATGAAAGCAGTTTAATCGCCGGCAACCGAAAACCCGCGATTTCCCGTAAATCCCGTATAGTGAATGTATACAAAGAAAGTAAGCAGGGAGTAAACTCATTTCCCGAACGATTTTTAAAATTATTTTTTCACCACTAAAACCCATGAGACTTGTAGTTTTCAAAAATATTTTCATTTTTGATGAGACGCCGAATGAAAGCAGTTTAATCGCCGGCAACCGAAAACCCGCGATTTCCCGTAAATCCCGTATAGTCGAATGTATACAAAGAAAGTAAGCAGGGAGTAAACTCATTTCCCGAACGATTTTTAAAATTATTTTTTCACCACTAAAACCCATGAGACTTGTAGTTTTCAAAAATATTTTCATTTTTGATGAGACGCCGAATGAAAGCAGTTTAATCGCCGGCAACCGAAAACCCGCGATTTCCCGTAAATCCGGCTCGGCCTATAGTCGAATGTATACAAAGAAAGTACAGGGAGTAAACTCATTTCCCGAACGATTTTTAAAATTATTTTTTCACCACTAAAACCATGAGACTTGTAGTTTTCAAAAATTTTCATTTTTGATGAGACGCCGAATGAAAGCAGTTTAATCGCCGGCAACCGAAAACCCGCGATTTCCCGTAAATCCCGTATATAGTCGAATGTATACAAAGAAAGTACAGGGAGTAAACTCATTTCCCGAACGATTTTTAAAATTATTTTTTCACCACTAAAACCCATGAGACTTGTAGTTTTCAAAAATTTTCATTTTTGATGAGACGCCGAATGAAAGCAGTTTAATCGCCGGCAACCGAAAACCCGCGATTTCCCGTAAATCCGTCGGCCGTATAGTCGAATGTATACAAAGAAAGTAAGCAGGGAGTAAACTCATTTCCCGAACGATTTTTAAAATTATTTTTTCACCACTAAAACCCATGAGACTTGTAGTTTTCAAAAATATTTTCATTTTTGATGAGACGCCGAATGAAAGCAGTTTAATCGCCGGCAACCGAAAACCCGCGATTTCCCGTAAATCCGCTCGGCCCGTATAGTCGAATGTATACAAAGAAAGTAAGCAGGGAGTAAACTCATTTCCCGAACGATTTTTAAAATTATTTTTTCACCACTAAAACCCATGAGACTTGTAGTTTTCAAAAATATTTTCATTTTTGATGAGACGCCGAATGAAAGCAGTTTAATCGCCGGCAACCGAAAACCCGCGATTTCCCGTAAATCCCGTATAGTCGAATGTATACAAAGAAAGTAAGCAGGGAGTAAACTCATTTCCCGAACGATTTTTAAAATTATTTTTTCACCACTAAAACCCATGAGACTTGTAGTTTTCAAAAATATTTTCATTTTTGATGAGACGCCGAATGAAAGCAGTTTAATCGCCGGCAACCGAAAACCCGCGATTTCCCGTAAATCCCGTATAGTCGAATGTATACAAAGAAAGTAAGCAGGGAGTAAACTCATTTCCCGAACGATTTTTAAAATTATTTTTTCACCACTAAAACCCATGAGACTTGTAGTTTTCAAAAATATTTTCATTTTTGATGAGACGCCGAATGAAAGCAGTTTAATCGCCGGCAACCGAAAACCCGCGATTTCCCGTAAATCCCTCGGCCCGTATAGTCGAATGTATACAAAGAAAGTACAGGGAGTAAACTCATTTCCCGAACGATTTTTAAAATTATTTTTTCACCACTAAAACCCATGAGACTTGTAGTTTTCAAAAATATTTTCATTTTTGATGAGACGCCGAATGAAAGCAGTTTAATCGCCGGCAACCGAAAACCCGCGATTTCCCGTAAATCCCGTCGGCCGTATAGTGAATGTATACAAAGAAAGTAAGCAGGGAGTAAACTCATTTCCCGAACGATTTTTAAAATTATTTTTTCACCACTAAAACCATGAGACTTGTAGTTTTCAAAAATATTTTCATTTTTGATGAGACGCCGAATGAAAGCAGTTTAATCGCCGGCAACCGAAAACCGCGATTTCCCGTAAATCCGTATAGTCGAATGTATACAAAGAAAGTAAGCAGGGAGTAAACTCATTTCCCGAACGATTTTTAAAATTATTTTTTCACCACTAAAACCATGAGACTTGTAGTTTTCAAAAATATTTTCATTTTTGATGAGACGCCGAATGAAAGCAGTTTAATCGCCGGCAACCGAAAACCCGCGATTTCCCGTAAATCCCGCTCGGCCCGTATAGTCGAATGTATACAAAGAAAGTACAGGGAGTAAACTCATTTCCCGAACGATTTTTAAAATTATTTTTTCACCACTAAAACCCATGAGACTTGTAGTTTTCAAAAATATTTTCATTTTTGATGAGACGCCGAATGAAAGCAGTTTAATCGCCGGCAACCGAAAACCCGCGATTTCCCGTAAATCCCGCTCCGTATAGTCGAATGTATACAAAGAAAGTACAGGGAGTAAACTCATTTCCCGAACGATTTTTAAAATTATTTTTTCACCACTAAAACCCATGAGACTTGTAGTTTTCAAAAATATTTTCATTTTTGATGAGACGCCGAATGAAAGCAGTTTAATCGCCGGCAACCGAAAACCCGCGATTTCCCGTAAATCCCTCGGCCGTATAGTCGAATGTATACAAAGAAAGTAAGCAGGGAGTAAACTCATTTCCCGAACGATTTTTAAATTTATTTTTTCACCACTAAAACCCATGAGACTTGTAGTTTTCAAAAATATTTTCATTTTTGATGAGACGCCGAATGAAAGCAGTTTAATCGCCGGCAACCGAAAACCCGCGATTTCCCGTAAATCCCGTATAGTCGAATGTATACAAAGAAAGTAAGCAGGGAGTAAACTCATTTCCCGAACGATTTTTAAAATTATTTTTTCACCACTAAAACCCATGAGACTTGTAGTTTTCAAAAATATTTTCATTTTTGATGAGACGCCGAATGAAAGCAGTTTAATCGCCGGCAACCGAAAACCCGCGATTTCCCGTAAATCCCGTATAGTCGAATGTATACAAAGAAAGTAAGCAGGGAGTAAACTCATTTCCCGAACGATTTTTAAAATTATTTTTTCACCACTAAAACCATGAGACTTGTAGTTTTCAAAAATATTTTCATTTTTGATGAGACGCCGAATGAAAGCAGTTTAATCGCCGGCAACCGAAAACCCGATTTCCCGTAAATCCGGCTCGCCCGTATAGTCGAATGTATACAAAGAAAGTAAGCAGGGAGTAAACTCATTTCCCGAACGATTTTTAAAATTATTTTTTCACCACTAAAACCCATGAGACTTGTAGTTTTCAAAAAATTTTTCATTTTTGATGAGACGCCGAATGAAAGCAGTTTAATCGCCGGCAACCGAAAACCCGCGATTTCCCGTAAATCCCGTCGGCCCGTATAGTCGAATGTATACAAAGAAAGTACAGGGAGTAAACTCATTTCCCGAACGATTTTTAAAATTATTTTTTCACCACTAAAACCCATGAGACTTGTAGTTTTCAAAAAATTTTCATTTTTGATGAGACGCCGAATGAAACAGTTTAATCTCCGGCAACCGAAAACCCGCGATTTCCCGTAAATCCCGGCTCGGCCCGTATAGTCGAATGTATACAAAGAAAGTAAGCAGGGAGTAAACTCATTTCCCGAACGATTTTTAAAATTATTTTTTCACCACTAAAACCCATGAGACTTGTAGTTTTCAAAATATTTTCATTTTTGATGAGACGCCGAATGAAAGCAGTTTAATCGCCGGCAACCGAAAACCCGCGATTTCCCGTAAATCCCGTATAGTCGAATGTATACAAAGAAAGTAAGCAGGGAGTAAACTCATTTCCCGAACGATTTTTAAAATTATTTTTTCACCACTAAAACCCATGAGACTTGTAGTTTTCAAAAATATTTTCATTTTTGATGAGACGCCGAATGAAAGCAGTTTAATCGCCGGCAACCGAAAACCCGCGATTTCCCGTAAATCCCGCTCGTAGTCGAATGTATACAAAGAAAGCAGGGAGTAAACTCATTTCCCGAACGATTTTTAAAATTATTTTTTCACCACTAAAACCCATGAGACTTGTAGTTTTCAAAAATATTTTCATTTTTGATGAGACGCCGAATGAAAGCAGTTTAATCGCCGGCAACCGAAAACCCGCGATTTCCCGTAAATCCCGGTCGTATAGTCGAATGTATACAAAGAAAGTAAGCAGGGAGTAAACTCATTTCCCGAACGATTTTTAAAATTATTTTTTCACCACTAAAACCCATGAGACTTGTAGTTTTCAAAAATATTTTCATTTTTGATGAGACGCCGAATGAAAGCAGTTTAATCGCCGGCAACCGAAAACCCGCGATTTCCCGTAAATCCCGTATAGTCGAATGTATACAAAGAAAGTAAGCAGGGAGTAAACTCATTTCCCGAACGATTTTTAAAATTATTTTTTCACCACTAAAACCCATGAGACTTGTAGTTTTCAAAAATATTTTCATTTTTGATGAGACGCCGAATGAAAGCAGTTTAATCGCCGGCAACCGAAAACCCGCGATTTCCCGTAAATCCGCTCGCCCGTATAGTCGAATGTATACAAAGAAAGTACAGGGAGTAAACTCATTTCCCGAACGATTTTTAAAATTATTTTTTCACCACTAAAACCATGAGACTTGTAGTTTTCAAAAATTTTTCATTTTTGATGAGACGCCGAATGAAAGCAGTTTAATCGCCGGCAACCGAAAACCCGCGATTTCCCGTAAATCCCGTCGCCGTATCGAATGTATACAAAGAAAGTAAGCAGGGAGTAAACTCATTTCCCGAACGATTTTTAAAATTATTTTTTCACCACTAAAACCCATGAGACTTGTAGTTTTCAAAAATTTTTCATTTTTGATGAGACGCCGAATGAAAGCAGTTTAATCGCCGGCAACCGAAAACCCGCGATTTCCCGTAAATCCCGGCTCGCCCGTATAGTCGAATGTATACAAAGAAAGTAAGCAGGGAGTAAACTCATTTCCCGAACGATTTTTAAAATTATTTTTTCACCACTAAAACCCATGAGACTTGTAGTTTTCAAAAATATTTTCATTTTTGATGAGACGCCGAATGAAAGCAGTTTAATCGCCGGCAACCGAAAACCCGCGATTTCCCGTAAATCCCGTATAGTCGAATGTATACAAAGAAAGTAAGCAGGGAGTAAACTCATTTCCCGAACGATTTTTAAAATTATTTTTTCACCACTAAAACCCATGAGACTTGTAGTTTTCAAAAATATTTTCATTTTTGATGAGACGCCGAATGAAAGCAGTTTAATCGCCGGCAACCGAAAACCCGCGATTTCCCGTAAATCCCGGCTCGGCCCGTATAGTCGAATGTATACAAAGAAAGTAAGCAGGGAGTAAACTCATTTCCCGAACGATTTTTAAAATTATTTTTTCACCACTAAAACCATGAGACTTGTAGTTTTCAAAAATATTTTCATTTTTGATGAGACGCCGAATGAAAGCAGTTTAATCGCCGGCAACCGAAAACCCGCGATTTCCCGTAAATCCCGGCTCGGCCCGTATAGTCGAATGTATACAAAGAAAGTACAGGGAGTAAACTCATTTCCCGAACGATTTTTAAAATTATTTTTTCACCACTAAAACCCATGAGACTTGTAGTTTTCAAAAATATTTTCATTTTTGATGAGACGCCGAATGAAAGCAGTTTAATCGCCGGCAACCGAAAACCCGCGATTTCCCGTAAATCCCGTATAGTCGAATGTATACAAAGAAAGTAAGCAGGGAGTAAACTCATTTCCCGAACGATTTTTAAAATTATTTTTTCACCACTAAAACCATGAGACTTGTAGTTTTCAAAAATATTTTCATTTTTGATGAGACGCCGAATGAAAGCAGTTTAATCGCCGGCAACCGAAAACCCGCGATTTCCCGTAAATCCGCTCGGCCGTATAGTCGAATGTATACAAAGAAAGTACAGGGAGTAAACTCATTTCCCGAACGATTTTTAAAAATTATTTTTTCACCACTAAAACCCATGAGACTTGTAGTTTTCAAAAATATTTTCATTTTTGATGAGACGCCGAATGAAAGCAGTTTAATCGCCGGCAACCGAAAACCCGCGATTTCCGTAAATCCCGTATAGTCGAATGTATACAAAGAAAGT
>JASGCC010003100.1:0-25292 GCA_030067915.1 Hydractinia echinata | reverse complement strand
CCGGTAAGAATTTATACAAATATAAAAAAAAACCTTGCAATGTGCAAAATCTAATTCTC
This sequence comes from Hydractinia echinata, assembly GCA_030067915.1. NCBI lineage: Eukaryota > Metazoa > Cnidaria > Hydrozoa > Anthoathecata > Hydractiniidae > Hydractinia > Hydractinia echinata. Next base: position 25,233 of record JASGCC010003100.1, on the reverse strand, counting down.
CTTCTGTATGTCTTCTGTAATGTCAAAAAAAGTTTAAGTTATAACGTCTAAAACAACAAAAATCAGTTCTATCAGTATATGTTATGCCATTGTCTGACAAAATTTTAACCTTAAAGTTTCATAAGGCACAGCCTGTAAATTAAAAACAACCAATATCATGGTCTATTTCATACCATCCTGTCCCAAAGAATATATAATATATATATATATATATATCCTAGATTGACCTTATGGCGACATACCCAAAAATATTACCTTAGGGTGACACCTAAAAATAACTATTTTTTTGGAAAAATTATCTATTGACGACAAAGATCTGCTGCTATGCTTCTTTTGTACAGGTATTAACATACCATCGTAAAAACCTCCTAAAAATTATAAAAGATATATAATTCTTGGTCGCCTTACCGTTTTTCTGTCGCCTTAGCGAAAATAGTATCATTGGATCGACCTTATGGCGACAATATATGTCGCCCTAAAGTCGTTTTTGTGACATCTTCCAAAAATTACAAAAAGCTGACTGGACGTCGAAATACAGTCAAATATGCCTACAGCAGACGCACCTGGTAACAGCGCCACCCACGATGGCTCTAAAGGCTTTTGTAAAATATGAAGAGCGAGTGGGAAATGTCTTATGCGAGATGATGGATATTAGCTCCGTGCGCAAAAATTTAGCTTAAAGGCTCGTTTCCATTCGACTGCATTTTCTGCTATAGCGCAAAATTATTTATTATTATTGACGCATGCGCATTTTGAAAAAATTACTGCTTGTTAAGAGATTTTTTGTGCTCGAGAGCAGCTCTTGAGCTCAGCGCGAAAGTTGAATTCATTCTACTTTTGGCGACGTTGTTTTCTCTAACACAAATAGCCAATAATATTTGAGTATTTTACACTATTTCGTAATTTGCCAGTCGTCAGCAAAGTTTAAAAAACATAAACAATAATAAATCTAAAAAAATGGCGGACGACGAAGAAACATGTGTTTCTCCAGACGAAAATGAACTTGAAATGAATATGCTCTATCATAAAATTTTGCAGCAACAACCAAAGAAGTCTAACGAAGAAACTACTGTTGATGTTGCGGCAATAAGACCCCAAGAGGATTATAATATTGAAAGTTTTATCCTGAATATAGAATCATATCCATGTTCATGGAATACTACCACTAGGTCTTATCATGACCAGAACATGCGTATTACTGATTGGGAACAGTTGTCCAAACGGTTTGGAAAACCAAATCGGTTTGCTGTCTCTTTATTTTTAGCTAACCAGCTCTAACTATAAAGCAAATTTGCACCCCACTCTGTTAAAAAAAACTTGCGCAGACTCATATTTTACGAACGAACAAGCATCGGGAATCGTACTAAATTGGCGGGCAACTTGCAAATACTAATGAAAAAATTCAATACTACAAGTGCTAAAGTAAACACTGTATAAATGTGAAAATATTTGAAAGATAAAACAAAATAAATTTCTAAATATATTTATGAAGCCCATCTCAAAAGGTTTTTAAAATATGTCCCTTTCATCACTGTTGCTTATTTCATTTAAAAGGCGGGAATACTAAAAAATAATGAAATAAACATCTGTGAAATAAACAACAAATTAAGTTGTACTTTTTATTCACAACACAATAAATTTAACTACAAATATTTCTGAACCAAAATCAAACTACAAGTTCCTCGAAATAGCAACAAATTTCTCAAAATTACAACAATTTCCCTGTGTTTTTAGTGTTTTCTTAGGAAATAAATCAGTAAAAGTTCAGTCTTTTCTTATAAGTTTTTATAAAATTGTTCTTATAAAAAATAAGTTTAGATTTCCCTAAATATCATTCTAAAGGCCTTGAAAAAGTATTCGTGATCGAACAGCAAAAGGTCTTTTATCAAAATTGCATACAACCCGTTCGAACGTCTCTCTTAAAAAAGTTTTCTTATCCACATTTTCTTCCTCTTGGAACATTAGAGATACCTTATCGGACAAAATTTTCGTCACCTCCAGAAATTTTTGTCACTTTTGTCCGACAAAACATTTTGTCCGATAAGGTAGTTTTAGTTTATAATCTTTTGTTAACAGCAGCAGCCACTTTTTTTTAAATTTCGCGCGTGAAAAAATTGAAGCAAGATGGAAATTAATTTCTGTTTGAGCTTTTTGCGCTAGAGCAGAAAATGCAGTCGAATGGAAACGAGCCTTCGTCAGGTTCTTTCCATAAATTTTATTATCAGTGCACGCACGCCAAATTACTGATTATAATATTTAAAAAAAAAAACGATGGTGTAGATGGGGCCTAATAGGGTCATGTAAATGATAGACTCATAAAAGGAGTCAGGTCTACTTCTTGGCAGCAACGAATAATTGACTGGGGATAAGTAGAATCTGATTTCAGCGAAGGGCAAACTCTGTTAATTTAAATGAAACAGTAACGAATGATGTCAGCTATCGCAGAAACAATCGTGTCTAAAGGACCTGTATTAGACATTTCTTTCACAAAATCTCTGTTTTTGTTGACATTCGTTCCTTGATTAATACAAGTAAGAAATTCGGAAAAGGCATTATCACATCACTTTGGAGGCCATTATGATTAAGTAACAGGTGTAGTTAAAAGAACAAATCATCAATGTATTTATACATATCGGGAATGAAGGACCAAAATCAGTTTCTTGAAATTCTGCGGAATAAAATCTGCAATCTTCTCAAATTAAATCAATCTTGCTTGCATTTCATTTTTCTCGCATCCACACACAAATAAACAGAACGCGCTCGCATAAGATATTTCCAACTTGCAGTCAATATTTTTCTCGCGCGCACCAAATGTTTCTTTCGCTCTTCGTATTTTCCAACGAGCCTTCAGGGCTATCGTAGCTATTTTTCTAAGAGCTAGTGAGGGCAAGTAATCTTTACATAGCCAACACTACTGATAGCGGACACATTTTCTCAGGATGTCTTAGCAATTTAGTGAATAGTTTTATTTCACTGAGAGATGAGATAAAAGCAGCAACAAAATTACCATAGTTCTAATCTTACTCGAGAAGCATTGAACAAACGAAATACCAGCAGTAACATCCCTAGCTTTTGTAACCTGCTGCTATGGAGTCTCAAAGTGAGGTAGACGAGATTGGTCATATTGAGCTTTTTTTATCTAGCCTGCGTTGAGTAACGTTTGATTAACCGACCAACCTCGATCCCAGGGCCTGTAGCGTTTTTTGATATGAGGATGAAACGCGTACGAGGCCCTGGTACAACAGACTGAAATTCGCCCAAAATTAAGCATGCAGAGAAAAGTAATGTATGCGTGACGTTTTCGATTAAAGATGGAGTTTTAAGTCTTTTACTGCATTTTTTATAGCTGAATAGCTACCTATAGCTACACCGTAAAATTCCAGAATAAATACAACCCTTGGTAGCTTTCTAGTCATCTTGTGGTGTATGATACATGTAGTAAAAACTACAGCACTTGTAAATATTAAAGAATAATTTACACCAGCTGCAAAATGTTGGGAGAAAATTCAGAGATCTTTTAGAGAGCCGAAATTTTCCTGACCTTAACACGTCAAATGCTTAGAGTCAATAGTACGAGGACAGGATGTCATTGGAGTGTCATCAAAAGGATATGAAAAAAACTTTAATTTTTCAACTGTTAGCTAGCTAGCTACCAGATGTCATCAGAAAAAAAGATGAAAAATTTTCAATACACGACTTCACAGTTTCAGTTAACTATTGTTTAAATAAATCTCTCTTTTGTTACAACTCTCTTATTGAGAATTAAAAAAGGAAGTAAACCGTTATAAATTAAGAAGACCATGAAGAAAAGTGAAATAATTTTTTTGTGAAATATTTTGAAAAGAAAAGTTACAATTCCTTTACATATATATATGTTTTAAGTATAGGGTTACTGGCAATAACATACTAAATTTTCATACTGTGAGACTAATTATTTCTCGAAGAAGTAGAAATTACTTGCTACATTTTAATGATTTAAATTTTGAGGAGAATGCTGCACAGATGTTGTTTGAGATTTCTGTCTTAACGATAAAATAGAAGATGTTTTGCCATCATTTGTATTTGATGAACATTGTGACTTCATATTTTGCCTTCCAAAGGCAATTTTGATCAAAAGAGAAAGAAATTTAATGAAAATAGAAATTTATCAGAAAATGTCAAAGCTTGTGTTATTGATGAAGCTTACTGCGTTGACACCTGTTTTGTACTTTATATATATATAGCTATATGACCAATACTTATACTTAAAAATCTCTGTGTATAACAACTGGATAACAAAAAATGTGATATATAAAATAGATATAGCTAGCTAGCTCAAAGCTACACACTTGTCACACAGCTACTACCGGAACAGGAAAAACAGTGACTAGAATGAAACATATTATACCCGGATTAAGAACCTTAACAATAATATCTGTCGATCCAAATAGAAAAAATGTATATATACCTCTGCAGAAAAAAGAGAAAAGTTGGCAAGGAAGGAATATTGCGGATTGGGGTTTTGTGGATATATTTACAACTTATAATAAATGTTTTAAACAAACAAGTACAGCAATTGTGTAATTGTGCAATTTCATCCACCTCAAACAAAGATCATGTAAAACCAAATTCTTCTTGAAGTTGCAAAAAAAGATCTGAACGTTTACGTTATTATAGCAACCTCTGCTTTTGGTATGGGAGTTTATGCACCATATATCAAACAAATCTACCATATAAGTCCAACAAGTACCATTGAAGACTATATATATACATATGCAACAAATTTGGACAGGCTGGTCGATGAGGGCAAGAAGAATTGGCAAGATTATATTATACTGGACATAATATCAGCACTAGGTGTTTGAAACAAAATAACATTAATGAGCTTTAGATGATGATATAACGCTCTTCACACTGCAATTTTTCTAAAAGCTTATTTGTGCAATCTGGCAGAAAATCTTGAATGTCTTTCACATTTACGACAGTATTAGTTTGCATAATTACGATACCCACAATATCTTTTATTTTTTCTTAAAGTTGTTTCAAAGTCCAATACTTCCGAAAATTTGACTAAAACCGTTTTAAGTTTGTTTCAGCACACAGCCTGCATACTTCAGCACACCCACCATAAACTTTGTGTTGTGATATTTTCTTTCTTATTGCCTAAAAACAATAATATATTAGTTGTGACGTTTTGTATATATTTCTTTTTATTTATAGCTAGCTATACTTTATTTCCTAAATTATTTTCATTTATTTTTCAATACTTTAGCTAGTATATTTGTCCCCAAAGTTTCTTAAAAGATATCTCTTGACATGTGCGGCTTTTTAAGAAAAATTACTTGTCATTGTTGTAATTGTTTGTGCATCTTCAAGCCAACAGCAGCCAGTTACTCAGCATCCATACTACAGTTGCATCTGTATGAAGTTTTTCTTTACTAAAATTAAATTTTCCTTTTTTAAAAATATAAGTATTGTGTCTCAACAAAAGGTGAGAGTACCTGTTACTTTCGTTCGCAGGAGAGGATGTTCATCACACCATTCCATTTGAGTTTTGTCAGCTGCCTTTTCCACCATCAGTGAGAAAACAAAAGTAATGTTTTTGATTTTAATTTGTTATTTAATTTAATTTTGATTTGTTTCAAAATTTAAACGATGCAAGGAAAGTCAAAAATAACGTGAATATAAATATTTTCTTCATAAACAAGTAACCATAAAAATCTTCGTAATGCTCATCGCTCGCCATATTTGTTGTTAATAAAAAAAATGCTGTGCTTGCAAAAAAACTTCTGAATTAATTATCTTTTTAACATAATTTAAAAAAGCCGTACACGCAATCTCATTGGTTGAGTGAGTCTGTTGTACCAGGGCCTCGTACGCGTTTCATCCTCATATCAAAAAACGCTACGGGCCCTGGGATCGAGGTTGATTAACCGACGTCCAAATTCAGTTTACGTTAATTGCCGTGGGTCAATTGTCCAGGAAACAAGGTTCGCTATTTAAAATTTCTACCCTGCAAGTACAGAATCGCAATTTGTGTGCTTTGTCCAAGCTGTAAGATGATGTGCTTGTCCAAGCTGTGAAGATAGTGTGCAGTTTGTTCACTTACACATTTAGGTAGGATATATGCAACGTTAATCTGTGTGCGCACAAGTGTATTTCATTTTTAACATTTAATTACAACGTTTTAGTGTAACTTAGAAATGCGACAAAGCCTACACATACCTAAGGTCAAGCTTAACGGCTTAAGGTATAATTTCTGAAATCAGAGAAGATAAAAAAGGTAAAAATTACAACAAAGTACCGTTAAAGAGGATGTGCTGTCAAAAATTACATTTTCATAAGCAATGGTCATAAAAGAAAAGAAGACAATTGCCATAATTCTTTTAAAGTGAAACCTTTCTTTTTCTGAAATAATCTGTGTTAACCACATGTTAAGATACCTTTGTATACTGACCCCTTTACATTTTTACGAATGCTGGGCTCAGTTTCATTTATGACATTATACAGTTCAAAAGGCAAAGTTTAGTGTTGGGGATTAAGCGTAATCACATGAAGAAGTGTTTTTTCTATACATTTTTATTATTTTAATATGCTAAACTAAGGAAAAAATAAGGAGAAAGAGATAAAAAAGCTGACAACAAAAGACGAAGATAATAATGTAAGAAAATTCGGGTATATAGTATATATTTAGACTCCCAGTGGAAAAAAAAACGCTTCAATAAAAAAAGTCAGGCTTAAAGTTCGCATTTGCAAATTATTTCCCTAACTACAGCCCCTTTAATTTACATGGCCCATGCTGCCATCTTTAATTTGAGCAAACAGAAATAGGTTAGACTCAAGCTGTGGTGATAAATCTAAAAAAATCTGCAAACTTTCTCCCCTCCAAAATGGTCAGAATGTTTGCACCTGCTGGTTGAAAGTTCACTTTTTTCTGAGCAAGGTCTTTTTATTCTCTTACCTTATAGTCAGAAATTTTCGCGACAACTAATTTTCGCGATTTTCGCGATTTTTGGGCATTTTCGCGAAATTAAAATGCCGCGAAAAAAATTTAAATGACGAAATCGCGAAAATAAAAACCGCGAAATATTTTCTTTTTTTCTTCATTTTTTAGACTCCACAGGGTATAGACGTAAAATTTTCGGAACAAAATAATTCTGGTGATACCAAGTTTGATAAAACCCGGGAAAATTAAGGAAGAAGAAATGCACTTTTAAACACAATTTTAGAAGGCAGTTTGCCTGTTAACCTAAATGGCATTTTGTGTTATAAACATCTACTTTACAAACTCTTATCGAGAGTATATTTTGTTTGTTGTTTTATGTTACATCATTGAAATTCACTTCAACATTTACCTATGGCAGTGGAGAAGCTTCGATTTTCAACCGGTATAGGCACATTATTAACGTCAATACCATTATTTAGGCAAATGCCGAGGCGAGTTTGAAAGGTTGTACTATCCTCGCTTGATCAAAAATAAAGGTTCTTCCGCTACCTTATTGATTATAACATTGACCTTTTATGAAAAAAAGCTTCCTTTTACAGATCTCATTATTAGAGTAGAAAAACGTACTTAAAAATCATATTTTGTTTTTCCTCAACTCCGTAACTCTATGAAATTCGCGAAAATTAAATGTCGCGAAAAAAATTCAAGGCAACGAATCGCGAAAATAAAAATCGCGAAATTGTCCCAAAATTTTTATCGCGAAATTAAAATGTCGCGAAAATTTCTGACTATAAGGTACTTTTCTTTTAGGTTATGTTATCCAACAAGCAAATAGATGACATTCGTAGAAAATGGTGGATGGGAATGGAAAACAAAGAAAACATACGCCTCATTCTTCAACCTTGTACTTATATTAAATTTAAATGGAAATATTTTTGACATCGCATGCTACAATTTGTTTTTAATTTCTCTCCGGTTTTACTTTGAACAAGTCCATTATGATGTTATACAGTGGGAAAACATCAATATCTCTTGCCCGGTGTTCTGGTACCTCCTCCAGAACAGTTCCTGATCCATTATGCAGTTTAAGACAGTCAATTTTCAATGATGAACATTGTCTCTCAGTGGCATCAGTAACCCAATGTACAGCATTTGTCTTCTTCCTTTACCATAAATGACAGCATACCATTGTTGGACCTCGTCACTTTCCTTTTTTTTAAAGGCTTCCTCACAATTTTAATAGCCTTTCCTCACATGAATCTTCGTCAGTTTCTTCTTCCATTAGAAAGAGAATAAATCGATAGCATATACAATTGTTTGATACATTTTTAATCTCTTTGTGATGTTATATCATCGTACGTTTTTTCTGTCTTTAAAATATATTTGTAACTATTACCACTAACTTCGTTCGACAACAACAGTTTGTTTTTTACATTTTAGATTCGAATTACATTCATATTCGAATGCGATAGTTCTTTTAAAACAGGTAATACAAAAAATCTCTGTATCGATTTAGAATGCATTGATGGAGGAGAAATTTTCCAACACTTAAAAAGTACGGTGCTTTGGCAGAAAGCAAGTGCAAGGCTTCGTTCATGGAGTTTTTACAAGCGGTATATTTTCTTCATAACAACAACATTGTGCATCGAGACAAAGCCAGAAAACGTGTTGTTAACATTTAAGGATATCGAAACAGCACATGTCAATTAATGTGAAAAGTTTATCATTTCTTGAACATGATAGTTTAGTAGGCAACATTTCCGGACATCCTTCCATCCTCGAGCAAAGTAAAATAATGTTGAGCACGTATTTATATAATTGCAGAGGATCGAAATTTATAAGAATTAACCAATCAGGAAAGAGCTGACAAGTACATTTAATTACGGCAATTAATATTTTCCGGATCTAGATGGAGATAACTACTTCTTCTGTAGGGCTGGTAACCATATCTCAGGAAGTTAATGTCTTTCACAACGAAATAACACCTAACGATCTTCGACTTAACTGCAGAGTAATGAAAGAAATAAGAAAATCTTACAGCGTGCAGGACGCCAGTTGTTGCAAGAAAGAATCCACCTAAATCACGTAACGCCCTACATCACCAAATACTTGAACTTGACAACACCATCAAATCAAGACTCTCCGTCGACCAATATAAGCAGGTTAAGAAGACACCTTAAGAAGTTCAAAAAATCAATGAGAGATGCAATGATGATACGCATGCGGGTGTAGACAAATGACAGTAACTCTGTCCAACAGACAACTAACGACAGAAGAAACAAACCGTCTATTAAAAGGAATGTGAGAACAACGGTTATCATGAATATCTAACTACATCAACAACGGGCCTTACAAACTTCTCAAGAAAGATCCTACAGAAGTCATCAAACGAAAAACGGGGCACATCTTAATGGAGTTAAAGAGGAATACATCGACAATAAACAGTATTACCGACTGAAATCTTGTGACGGACCACCACCGCGAAAAACGTTTATACAGCCTATCAAAATTTGCTGCTTCCAGCCTCAGCAAATTTACAGCAAGTGACCATAGCAAAAACTCCTAAAAATTCTCGGAATACATAAAAAAAATAAAGGTAGCAGACAACGAATGCATGGTATCATTTGATGTCACATCACTCTACACAAATGTTCCCATAAAAGGCACCTGGAATATCATTAAAGACTTTATCGAAAACGATACTGCATTCGGTAAAAAGACAAAGATTCCAGTACAGGATTTTCTGCGTTTGGCTGAATAATAAGAACTTCTACACTCAAAGAGACAGAGTTGCCATGGGAGGCCCTGCATCATCAGTAGTTGTAGAAATATACATGCAAGCACAAGAGATTCACTGTCAAGCTTGAACAAGATGGAAGTATGACTTTCCTGGACAGTTTGGTCAAACGCAAGAATGGTTCCATGTCAATTCCAGTGTATCGTAAACCAACACACACTGACAAGTATCTTAACTTCGAATCAAACCATCAGAAATCTTGCAAAGAAAGTGTCATACTGAATCGTGCCAATAGTGCAGTCAGTGACAAAAAGGAGAGGAAAGAAAAAATTCGACATGTAAAGAACACATTAACACATCAGGTACCAGCGAGATTCTTCGTCGAGTTTTAGGGCAACACAATATCAAATGCGTTCTTAACTCTAAAGCAACCCTACGAAGCACTTTGTCTAAACCAAAAGACAAAATAAACCTGGAAGAACAAAGCAATGTTGTTTACGAAATCCCGTGTAAAGATTGTGATGTAGTGTATATATGCCAAACAAAAAGAAAGTTAAGCAACGAGTTTAAGAACATTTGCGCGCAGTGAGAAACGGAGATGTAAAGAAAATCAAACTTGCGGACCACGGCTGGAGCGGAAGTTATCAGTTTAATTGAGATGAGAAGAAAATCATTCACAGAGAATCCAGAACAACAGCTAGGAACATAAAAGAAACCATCAACAGTGTATAACGTAACAAACACATAAACAGTATCCTACATCAACTTCCTGAAATTTGGTTACAAGCCCTACAGAAGAAGTAGTTATCTCCATCTAGGTCCGAAAAATGTTAATTACTGTAACTAACTTTAATTATCAGCTTGTTCCTGATTGGTTAATTTTTATGAATTTTGATCCTCTGCAATTATATAAATACGTGCTCAACATCATTTTACTTTGCCCGATGATTGGAGAAGGATCTCCTGAAACGTCGCCTACTAAACTATCATGTTCAAGAAATGATCAACTTTGCACAGTAATATGAATACTGAACAGACAAACCAAAATAATATCTTCAATAAGCACATGTCAAATTAACAGACATCGGTCACAGTACTAGGATCACTTTCGAACAGTCCGTATACTTCTGTTTTAAAGGGCCAAAACAAGCAACATCAAGTGGTCATAACTTTTCAGTTACATGCGGTGGAAACTTCACTAACGTTATATCCTCTTCGATGGCTTTTTCTACCACTGGCAGAGAAACATGAGATGTCCATCGAATATTAACAGCAGTGGCCGTTCCTTAATCTCACTAGCAAATTTCGTTGAATATCTCTGTTGTTACCCAGCCATTGGTACACATGCCATACCAGATGTTTGGTAAGGCTCAATCTCCTCTCCTTACTGTCCTGCATGATGCATCCCTCTAACTTTTATGAAGTGCATTTGCAATATCTTCCTCTGTCCAGGTCTTTTTCGTTAACCTCACATACTTCTTACGCATGACGACTAAGTCTAAAAAAAAATTCAGGCCTATCAATAAAGGGGGCCATTGCTCTTGCAAAGGCTCACCCGATTCTGGGAAATGAGAAACTAGCTGAGCCAATAATTGCTCCTCCAATTCCACAAAAAGTTTTTCTGGCTGAGTAATATCAATTCACCTCACATGGAAATCAATGTTATCTTATTATTTGCAGAAAAATAATACAAGATTTTGTAATAAAATATTCGTTTATAAACTTATTTTATTCATTCAGATTGCTTGCCCAGTCTAAATTATTGTAACCTTTGGGAGAGCGATTTATTGCTCAGGTGTTATTTTCTTATTGATAGACTTGCAAATTCCTTACACAATGTATATATATTCAAAAAGCATTTGCAGATGCAGAATGCTAAATTTCACTCCCCACTTACCGAATAGAGCAACTGATAAAAAAACAAAGTTTCGCTTCTTTGGTGCCACAATAGATAAATAACAAAATCGACACCAAATGTTTGATTTTATTTTAACTAAAGAGAAAGATCCACAATCATTAGCACAAATAAACGAAGTTCATCCACGCTGTCTTCTTCAGAATGTACAACATTCTTTTTGTTTGAAATGTAAAATATGCGTTCTATTCCCAGTTGTAAAAAATTCCTACAATACATAATGACTTGCTTTCCAGTCTATAGTGTAATTACATAACCATGAATAAAAAAATAGAGCATGCGAACTTTTTTCCTGACACCCTAAAAATAGTTGGTGAGAAAGTTCGCACCAAATTAGTAAAACACTAGTGGCACTTTCTTCAGAAAATTACTATCAGACTAAAGTCTATTGATTGAAGCAACAAATGAGATTGACACGAGAAAAAGATGGCGCAGCCACTCTGTGGTCGATCAGAAAGTTGCTACAGACAGGTAAGAACTTTTTATGGCTGTAAATATGATCTATACCTTTTAAAATGCTGAATATATTTTGACTGTGGACGTTATGTTACGTATTTTTTATTTTGCTTCTTTTCCATGTTAGCATTTGATTTCCCAGCACTGAATGTTTTTCTGACATCGAAAGAAGTCTGTAAAGAACATGTGCTTTCGTAAAACGGGGTAATAAAAATCTATTATTTTGAATGAAAGTTTTAGGCTAAACTAACGGGTTCTCCACAAAATACTGCAGGCAGACAGTGCAGTGGTTAGTACTGGATTACTAAGACAAACAATACAAAAGTTTCAGATTCGGTTACACCTTGTGTTCCTAAAAGGAAAGTTTTTCTTTTGGTTTTTGGCAGTAGCAAATGATACAGAAAAAAATATGTGCGAAGGAGAGTTGAATGATTTTAAGATGATACTCATGCTACGCAAAATTTTGTGTCAATTCTTGTGCTCGTAGGCATGTTTTTATCAATGCAAAGTGCAATATTTAATGGAAATATATAGAGTTATGGTTTTAAACACACAAAAAAAAGCTAGAGAAAAGTAGGTTCTTCTAGAAAGCTGTGTAGCCTGTGTTGTGAATCTTTCACGCGATGCAATGTTTTGAACTGTGAAATTTCATACATGAGTTGGAAAGTAGTTTTTTTTCTGACACATTTTTTTTAAAAACGAAGCATTTTCAAAAAGTTTGTGTCAACCTTTCAGAACTACAAGTTTAATAAAGAAAATTTTTTTCTATTTTTATAAGTATCAAATACATGGAAATATAAAATACAATTATTTTTTTTGACCAAAATTCCCCTTTAAATTTACAAGGGTGAAAACAATTATTTTACAGTCTGTGTTTTAAATTTATTGTGTATGGGTATAACCTTTTTGTTTTTTTTAAATAGAATTGTTTCATATACATACATACAAAATCACTAATGAAATAGACTTCACATTTATATTTGAAATTGCTTCAAAATCCCCTTACAATATGAGTACATAAACGTGTATATACATAAAAAGGAAGAAATATCACACAGACAATTACCAAGGTGTGCAATCAATCAAGATAGATTTGCTGTAGGGGTCTAAATTGACATAGTCGTCTAGATTAGGTTGGAAAATCATTATTATACTGCCCAACCCATGCTAGCAGCCTTCTGAATTAGGAATAAAGCATGGCGATAAAAATCCAGCATATTTATAATTTATGACAGCATTCCGCGGCAAAAAAATGCCGTCGTAAATCATATTCACAACCACAATTGTCAAAGTTACTTTAGCCATTGTGGACCATATTTTCTATAATAACTAACTTCAAAATAGTATTATATGCTAAAAGAACAAAGTAGTATAAAGTAACGAGATAACGTGGAAAAAGAAATAAAAACCAAAAATTACTTGCAAGCATAAGAACACAACAGAGTTTGCGCAAAATAGCTTGCTAAAATTGATCTTGCGATCTATTGTAATTTAAACTATCGATCGCGTGGGGTCATTGTTTATTAGTTACACAACATACTTATCTACTTGTGCCTTTATAAAAGAGGCAGAGGCAACACCATTAGAGTTTGATGAATGATAATTTTGGTATATTATATATTATATTGTATACGTATTTAGCCTCATTTAATTACTTATATTTGATTGAACATTGGTACAGTATTAATAATTAACTAGTCGATAAGGCCCGTGGAAAAATCCACTACGGCAGAAGGACAATGGAAAAATAGATTGTTGTAGTTTTTTTAATGACGTCAGCAATCCATCCACAAATAAAAAATTAGAACATTGTTTTCACGTTGCCTCTATTGTGTAGAGCTTAAACTGCTGATCAAGAAAATGTATATGATCAAGTGCTTTTGATGAGCGGTTAATGAGATATAAGGGTTTAAAACGGGAGAACTCAAAATAAAACTATGTCAAACCAACCGACACTTGAACGCTGTTACATTACAATTCTTACCATCCATACAACACTAAACGGAGTATAGTCTACTCCCAAGCACTGCGCTATCGTATGATAACAAAAGACAACCAACTACTTTGTAGGGAATTAAATCAACTGAAAGGCAACCTACTTCTACGTGGATACAAATTCAATATGGTCAACCAAATTTTTCAGATAGTATCAAGGATGAACCAGGAGGATGTTCTTGATAACAAGATACGCAAACAAATTACCAACAGTGTCCACGTGAATAATAATAAAAGTAAAAGTGAACAAGATAGTAACGCAGAAACAATTAACACCGTCTGCAATAACGACGTTTTGCCCTTTGTGGTACCTTACCACAAGGGTTTACTGCCCCTTAAAAATATTCTGAACAAACATTGGTCAATTATTACAAACGACCGGGAACTACATAAAATATTTCCAACAAAACCTTTTATTTCATTCAAAAAACACAAAAACATTCAGGACCACCTAATCCGGACAAAAATGAAAAAGGGCGACAAGAGAACTCTGACGGCTGAAATTTTTTTGTAATTTTAGCTTAATTTATTTAATCAAAAATATATGTATTGATAATATACACTGTGTTTTTTCAAAACGTTCTTGCAAATATATTTCATATCCTCACACGGAAGAAACCAAATTAAACCCCATTCCAATGTCTTACTATACCTTTAATATTTAAAGGTGGATCGAAGAGACTGGTAACTAGTTTTCAACAAATCGTAAAATGATTACCATTTAATTATGTGTAACACAACTGGCTACCTACTTTCACACTGCGATTTACTATCAAGCTACATAACAACGAACTTGTCTCTCTTTCTTTAAGAAAGTTGTTCTATTACTGGAAACTAACTTGTTCCGCCATTTTACAAAGACGAGTAACGGACAAAGGTACCGTTAATTCCGAAACAGAAAATACAACAACGTTGACATCGGCTACCATATACCCACTAACTGCTTCAAAAGAAGGTTTTTAAATTTATTCAATTCTCTCAAAAAGAAGAGATCTTCGTATCAGCATAGCAACTCACTGTACTCATAATATAAGATCATATTTCATATTTCGTTGATTCGAACAAAATTAAATAATGGTCTGTTAACACGGCAACGCAACAGCATATAGAGGCACGTAATTGTATGCCTAAGTCAACTTCGACACTTGACACCTCACCTACTTCTCAAACCGATTAAAATTCACATTACCATAGCAACAATATGCACTTGCATTGTACCTAAAAATCTCAGACTATAACACACCGCAGAACGGTCTGTTGGTACTGCTCTTTAACAAAATGTAACGCATGTGTACCTTTAACCTTGTGCAACTCTCAAATTAGGCGTAACTTGCAATTTATTTATAAAAGAAACCTAAGTACAAAGTTGCAACAAACCTTCTAAATTGATTATAACCTATATCGCTATGGCAACAGCTATAATCCACATTGCGCTTTTTTGAAAAATACGAACAACAGTCGATAACGGCCCGTTTAAATATAAATATATATAAAGCAGCACATGACTTCTAACCGACCTTTATTCACTCGAGTAGCTCGTATCACATCATGAAACAGTCACGTATCACATCATGAAACAAAACGATCCTTTGGGTCGTGCTCCGACGGGGCCGAAAACTCCGATGACGGTAGAAATCAACTGACATTATTCTCATTATTCAGTTAGTTAGTTTTAAATAATCAATGAACCAAAGAGCCTACTGTAACACTATGTTCGCTCGTAACAGAACAATTGGTTTTTAAAAATATGCTAGAGAACTAGAAATTGTGTTGCAACCGAATTACAATTCAACAACTCAATGGATTGTTCAACACACGATATGGAAAACGAGAGGGAATACACTGACTTCTATAAAAACAACGAACTTGATTGGTTTACATTATATTTATTTAATCGTTCACAGCAAGTTCTTTTAGATAATGTGAAATCATAAGTCGAACATTTTCAATGTGGTGTCCCACAAAGGTCTATTTTGGGGCCCTTGCTATTCCTAATTTTCTTTAACAAGATCATTCACGTAATTAAAAATGTTTTAAACAAAGAACTAACGAACGTTGCAAAGTATTTACATGATAACGATTTAATAATTAACTTAAAGAAAGAAAAAACCGAACCAGTGTTAATCGGAACAAGTAAAAGGTTGTTAAAAGCCGTACAAAAAGCTTTCAAATTAGTTTATAACTTGGTGGAGATGCACCAAACATTTAGCTATAAATACCTGGGCTCCATTGTCGATTATAAACTTTCATTAAATTAAAATTATAGTAGTGTGTATAACAAAGAATTGGATAGACTTCGGTTGTTGTCTGCCCTAAAACGGCAGTTGGATACCGATATAGCAACCACAATTTACAACACTATGGTCGTACCTCCTTTAACCTTTAACAGCATTATCACTTTGAATTTAAACGACACTCAATTAAAAAAGCTCGCTTCACTTGATAATCGAGCAAGGTGCATCACAAATACATAAGATCTTAGTACAATCCATAACAAGATATTGAGAAACAGTTGCTGTATTGTACGTAAATGTATTGACGGTGAAACTTGTTATAACTTTATCAACTACATCGAAAAGGTGAATCCTACGAAAAATACGAGAAAGAATCAATGCATTTTGAAACTTCCACGATTTAAACTAGATCTTGCAAAGACGGTTTTTATTTTATGGGGCAAGTGTTTAGAACAAATTACCATTACGTTTGAGGACAGAGAAATCATATGAAAATTTTAAGAAATTATTGAAACCTCAGTTTTTAACATATTATTTTAACACCACTAATGCCTCGGTACTATTTTTATATATATATATACGATTTAACTTTTTTAACAATCTATTTCTTTAGCCCCAGGACACATTTGTAAAACAGATCGTCATCAGAAATGTAAATATCATGTAAAAATATTGATATTTATTTTAAAACTGAATATTAACGGAATTTAATATTATCCTTTCAACATCTACCAAAAGGCGACATTTCAAATTTCAAGAAATATGAAATTGAGAATACAAAAAACTGAATATTCACAGAACTTAATATTATGGTTTCAAAATCTACTTTAAGGCAACATGTCAAGTTTTAAGAAATATGGAATTGTCAATACAAAAAAACTGAATATTAACAGAATTTAATATATATGCTTTCAACATCTACTTAAAGTCGACATTTCAAATTTCAGGAAAGAAGAACTAGCAAAAACAAAAACAGAATGTTAACAGAATTTAACACATATATATTATGTTTCAAAATCTACCTAAAAGGCGACATTTCAAATTTCAAGAAATACCAAAATGTGAATACAAAAACAGCATATTAACAGAATTTAACACCTATATATTATCTTCCAAAACCTACCTAAAGGCGACATTTCAAATTTCAAGAAATACCAAAATGTGAATACAAAAACTTAATATTAACAGAAATTAACATATATTATGGTTTCAAAATCTACCTAAAGGCGACATTTTAAATTTCAAAAAATACCAAATTACGAATACAAAAACTGAATATTAACAGAAATTAACACATATATATTATGTTTCAAAATCTACCTAAAGGCGACATTTCAAATTTCAAGAAATACCAAATTGTGAATACAAAACCTGAATATTAACAGAAATTAACACATATATATTATGTTTCAAAATCTACCTAAAGGCGACATTGCAAATTTCAAGAAATGCCAAAATGTGAATACAAAAACTGAATATTAACAGAATTTAACACATATATATTTATCTTCCAAAACCTACCTAAAGGCGACATTTCAAATTTCAAGATTTACCAAAATGTGAATACAAAAACTTAATATTAACAGAATTTAACAGATATTATGGTTTCAAAATCTACCTAAAGGCGACATTTCAAATTTCAAGAAATTCGAAATTACGAATACAAAAACTGAATATTATCAGAGATTAACACATATATATTATGTTTCAAAATCTACCTAAAGGCAACATTTCAAATTTCAAGAAATATGAAATTGTGAATACAAAAACTGAATATTAACAGAAATTAACACTGTATATATTATGTTTCAAAATCTACCTAAAGGTGACATTTCAAATTTCAAGAAATACCAAATTGTGAATACAAAAACTGAATACTAACAGAAATTAACACATATATATTATGTTTCAAAATCTACCTAAAGGCGACATTGCAAATTTCAAGAAATGCCAAAATGTGAATACAAAAACTGAATATTAACAGAATTTAACAGATATTATGGTTTCAAAATCTACCTAAAGGCGACATTTCAAATTTCAAGAAATTCGAAATTACGAATACAAAAACTGAATATTAACAGAAATTAACACATATATATTATGTTTCAAAATCTACCTAAAGGCAACATTTCAAATTTCAAGAAATACCAAATTGTGAATACAAAAACCGAATATTAACAGAATTTAACAGATATTATGGTTTCAAAATCTACCTAAAGGCGACATTTCAAATTTCAAGAAATTCGAAATTACGAATACAAAAACTGAATATTAACAGAGATTAACACATATATATTATGTTTCAAAATCTACCTAAAGGCAACATTTCAAATTTCAAAAAATACCAAATTGTGAATACAAAAACTGAATATTAACAGAAATTAACACATATATATTATGTTTCAAAATCTACCTAAAGGCGACATTGCAAATTTCAAGAAATGCCAAAATGTGAATACAAAAACTGAATATTAACAGAATTTAACAGATATTATGGTTTCAAAATCTACCTAAAGGCGACATTTCAAATTTCAAGAAATTCGAAATTACGAATACAAAAACTGAATATTAACAGAAATTAACACATATATATTATGTTTCAAAATCTACCTAAAGGCGACATTTCAAATTTCAAGAAATACCAAATTGTGAATACAAAAACTGAATATTAACAGAAATTAACACATATATATTATGTTTCAAAATCTACCTAAAGGCAACATTTCAAATTTCAAGAAATACCAAAATGTGAATACAAAACTGAATATTAACAGAATTTAACACATATATATTATCTTCCAAAACCTACCTAAAGGCGACATTTCAAATTTCAAGAAATACAAAAATGTGAATACAAAACTTAATATTAACAGAAATTAACACATATATATTATGTTTCAAAATCTACCTAAAGGCAACATTTCAAATTTCAAGAAATACCAAATTGTGAATACAAAAACCGAATATTAACAGAAATTAACACATATATATTATGTTTCAAAATCTACCTAAAGGCGACATTTCAAATTTCAAGAAATACCAAATTGTGAATACAAAAACTGAATATTAACAGAAATTAACACATATATATTATGTTTCAAAATCTACCTAAAGGCAACATTTCAAATTTCAAGAAATACCAAAATGTGAATACAAAAACTGCATATTAACAGAATTTAACACATATATATTATCTTCCAAAACCTACCTAAAGGCGACATTTCAAATTTCAAGAAATACCAAAATGTGAATACAAAAACTTAATATTAACAGAATTTAACAGATATTATGGTTTCAAAATCTACCTAAAGGCGACATTTCAAATTTCAAGAAATTCGAAATTACGAATACAAAAACTGAATATTAACAGAGATAACACATATATATTATGTTTCAAAATCTACCTAAAGGCAACATTTCAAATTTCAAAAAATACCAAATTGTGAATACAAAAACTGAATATTAACAGAAATTAACACATATATATTATGATTCAAAATCTACCTAAAGGCAACATTTCAAATTTCAAGAAATACCAAATTGTGAATACAAAAACTGAATATTAACAGAAATTAACACATATATATTATGTTTCAAAATCTACCTAAAGGCAACATTGCAAATTTCAAGAAATGCCAAAATGTGAATACAAAAACTGAATATTAACAGAACTTATTACATATGGTTTTAAAATCTACTTAAACGCGACATTTCAAACTTCAAGAAACACCAAAATTGTGAATACAAAAACGGCATATTAACAGAATTTAATAAATATTATGGTTTCAAAAATCTACCTAAAGGCAACATTTCAAATTTCAAGAAATTCGAAATTACGAATACAAAGACTGAATATTAACAGAATTTAACACATTTATATTATGTTTCAAAATCTACCTAAAGGCGACATTTCAAATTTCAAGAAATACAAAAATGTGAATACAAAAACTGAATATTAACAGAATTTAATAAATATATATTATGATTTCAAAATCTACTTAAAGGCGACATTTTCAAATTTCAAGAAATACCAAAATGTGAATACAAAAACTGCATATTAACAGAATTTAATAAATATTATGGTTTCAAAATCTACCTAAAGGCAACATTTCAAATTTCAAGAAATTCGAAATTACAAATACAAAAACTGAATGTTAACAGAATTTAACACATATATATTATGTTTCAAAATCTACCTAAAGGCGACATTTCAAATTTCAAGAAATACAAAAACTGAATATTAACAGAATTTAATAAATATATATTATGATTTCAAAATCTACTTAAAGGCGACATTTCAAATTTCAAGAAATACCAAAATGTGAATACAAAAACTGAATATTAACAGAAATTAACACATACATATTATGTTTCAAAATCTACCTAAAGGCAACATTTCAAATGTCAAGAAAGAAGGTCTTGCGAATACAAAAACTGAATATTAACACAATTTACTATATGCTTTCAAAATCTACCTAAAGGCGACATTTCAATTTCAAGAAATACCAAATTGTGAATACAAAGATTGAATATTAACAGAATTTAACACATTTATATCATGTTTCAAAATCTACCTAAAGGCGACATTTCAAATTTCAAGAAATACCAAATTGTGAATACAAAAACTGAATATTAACAGAATTTAACACTATATATTATCAGGCCCGGTCAGGAGACGCGTGCGATCGCACGCGCACACGCCCACACACGCGCCAAAAATTTACGCGAGCGATTTATCGCTCACGTAAGAGACTATTTATCAGAATTTTCTAGAGATCCTACGAGATATTTTTCTCACATCTTAAGAGAATCTACGAAATAAGCGCCACCAAAAACACAAAGCTTATGAAGAACGATCGTGTTATTATGAAGAACATAAGGTAAAGAGAACATTAAGGTCGGCCCCTTTCCTTCATGCTGACACTCTTATGCTCGGCTGGTGCATTACACTGAGACTCGAACGAAAGACGGAAGACCATTTGGAACTATGCCACAAGTCAGTCCGACCTTCATCGTCTCAGAGAATACTGCGAGAAGAGTGCGCACCCATGCAAGTTAAATATAACCAGAACATGGGAGAGGTTAGGTGCCCTGTACCTTAATACAGCTTTCGGACGAATGTTCTCGTGATGTAATACCAAAGAAAAAACATTTTTAATAAAGTTTTAAAAATATATCAAATCTGCCAACTCATCATCACGTTCAACTTTGCACTTGTGGTTTACGTTTTACAAAATTCATTTTTTTGGGTTTCCTTTTAAGGCTGGCATTCCTGCATCTGCAAAAAGAAAAAAAATTGTAACGGTGACCTAAAAAAAAATAATTTCAACCCGCGCTATGTTACTGACACATTCAGGCGACGGCAAACACAAATATTTTAAATTCAGCCTTATCACTAACTAAAATAATTCAGGCTACAGAAATACTGTGATGCTATTTGATTCGTACTAATAATAAAAAAAATGTATATTGTATTAAAAAGAAGTCTAGAAGTTCTTTCTCCCACACGACACAGCAGGCAATAAGTCAGCCCTGCCCTCGGTTTTGTGAGGAGAGATGTTCTGCGAAGACTCTAACAATTGAGTCTCCTGTACAGTTTTGCTTCATGTTAAACTGTGCCCGTGACAAGCATTTTCAAAGCATGTCACCGGCGACTTCTGCGATATACAACCTAATGATGCCCTAACCTAATAGGTTCATTTAGAAACATTAAAGCCAGTTGGCAGTGAACTATTAACCTAACGAAGTTCGCCATCCATCAGTACACTGAATATATGAGACGCCTAGCCCTAATAAAAGGTTAATGACGAAAGATATTGCCAACTGAACAATTTCACTACAAAAAAAATATTGCCGACACAATGCCGACGCAAATCAGTTGAAATGAATCCCACGTTGTTTTATTGCCGACGTAAAAAAAATCTAATTTTAAAGGCTCTCAAGCGAGTATGTTTGTTGATATTTTTGATCAGCGACACTGGATTATTTCATGTTTTTTTTTACAAATCAAACATGTGCATGTCGTAACTGTTTGTTTTATTGACCACTCACGCAAACTAATTTGCACGAGCTTTTGTGATCGCACGTGGATCGCTCATGCAGATTAATTTACGTGAGCGATTTAGCGCTTGCGGGGGTAAATTTTCCCGACCGGGCCTGTATTATGGTTCCAAAATCTACCTAAAGGCGACATTTCAAATTTCAAGAAATACCAAAATGTGAATACAAAACCTGAATATTAATAGAATTTAACAGATATATATTATGGTTTCAAAATCTACCTAAAGGCGACATTTCAAATTTCAAGAAATACCAAGATGTGAATACAAAAACTGAATATTAACAGAATTTAACACATATATATTATGGTTTTCAAAATCTACCTAAAGTCGACATTTCAAATTTCAAGAAATTCGAAATTACGAATACAAAACTGAATGTTAACAGAATTTAACACATATATATTATGTTTCAAAATCTACCTAAAGGCGACATTTCAAATTTCAAGAAATACCAAAATGTAAATACAAAAACTGAATATTAACAGAATTTAACACATATATATTATGTTTCAAAATCTACCTAAAGGCGACATTTCAAATTTCAAGAAATACCAAATTGTGAATACGAAAGTGAATACTAACAGAATGTATTATATATGCTTCCAAAATCTACTTAAAGGCAACATTTCAAATTTCAAGAAATTCGAAATTACGAATACAAAAACTGAATGTTAACAGAATTTAATACATATATATTTTGGTTTCAAAATCTACTAAAAGGCAACATTTCAAATTTCAAGAAATACCAAAATGTGAATACAAAAACTGAATATTAAAAGAATTTAACACATATATATTATGTTTCAAAATCTACCTAAAGGCGACATTTCAAATTTCAAGAAATACCAAATTGTGAATACAAAAACTGAATATTAAAAGAATTTATTATATGCTTTAAAAATCTTCTTAGAGGCAACATTTTAAATTTCAAGAACTATGAAATTGTTAATACAAAAACTGAATAATAACAGAATTTATTATATGCTTTCAAAATGTACTTAAAGGCGACATTTCAAATTTCAACAAATACGAAATTGATAACAATATAATAACACAATTTAATATAAAAACATAACTAAGGCGACATTTCAATATTAATGTTGCATCCTAATTGATCAAGTACTTATTATGCATATAACATATTTGGCTGTATACGAATAACGCACACTCTGTTATGGGCACATTCTCATTCTTGTCGTTCCACACTTTATGACAGTACAGACAGCAACTGCCCAAGCTGTCTGGTCATTACAAACATACAAACAAAATGGACGGTTTGTCGAAAATATCCGAAAACAAAATTATTCAAATTCAAACTTCATCAACAAAGACGAATTTTGTAACTGGCTTATGAATAGAGTGGCACGTCAAAACACAATACGGAGAAAAATTATTCAGTTCTTGCGTGACCAACGGAAACAGCGTGTACACAGGACCTTTGATCCAAATATGGTGCAACTTTTAGATTTCAAGTTAAAAAGCGAAAATTTCAACTAATCAACATATGTTTACCTATAAAAGATATGGTATACAATTATTATTGATTTCATTTGATAACCAGCCAGGAACCATAGTTTAATAAGAATTTTTAGCGCAATATAATAAAATGTATAAAAAACACTTTTTTAGTGCGATAAGAAAAAACACTTGCAACACTTGTTTTTCTCATCGGGTTATTTTAACCCAATGAGTAAAACTAATATTTCTGAGGAGAATTAAAACTTTTTTACTGCGATAAGAAAAAACGCTTTCAAAAAAACTAAAACTTATTTTAGAGCAATAAAAAAAAACATATTTATGAGAAGTATCAAAACTTTTTTTAGCGTGATAATAAAAAAATTGCAACAAAAACCAAAACTTTTTAAAAGAGTGTTAATATTATTCCTGACTATTATAGTTGATATTTTGTGATTGTTAACACATTGAAACAATAACATGCATGTCTTTTCGAATTTCGAACAAAGGTTTTCCATATACTATCATTGTTAACACACGCAATTACAGATAACATTAAACAATAGACACATGAAATTCTTTTATGTAAACATGACTTCATTACGCAACGTCGTAAAATGCGTGTACATGTAACATTACATTCAGGTGGTACTGTACGGATTTTCGAATAGTATACATATATAGCATAGCATAC
Organism: Hydractinia echinata; assembly: GCA_030067915.1. Taxonomy (NCBI): domain Eukaryota; kingdom Metazoa; phylum Cnidaria; class Hydrozoa; order Anthoathecata; family Hydractiniidae; genus Hydractinia; species Hydractinia echinata. The sequence continues at coordinate 760 of JASGCC010003100.1, read as the reverse complement.
ACATACTTTAAAAATCTAAATGCGACATTGGAAATTCAGGAAATATGAGATTGTAAACTGCAGAAAAACAGAATTTAATATATGTGTTCAAAATCTAAGCCGACACATTACGAAATATGGAACTGAGAATGCCAACAACTATATAAATCAAAACAGAAATTTTAGAAATATGTCTTTGCAGTCTAGAAATGATAAAATGATTAACTCTTTTTAGTGCATTTTTTTCTTAACACATTTATATAATAATTTTAAGTGCACATTAGCACACAACACAGTTAAAATAAATAAATAAAATAACGGTTAAATATATATATACTGTTAGTAACACCCTCTCCATTAGGATACACAAGTGTTATCTAGCATATACGTAATGATATATTACGCAGTATTATATCATGTACATGTAAAGAACGACAAACAATTTCAAGAGATCGCATTTAAAAAAAACAAAATTTATACAGCAAGTTTTATATGAAATGGTTTTATAAAAAATTTTAACATTCAATGTATAAATAAGATCATGCTTAACTGTAACTTGCATATATGCAATTTATAACTTGTCCAAACAATTTTGCAGGTGTGCCTGCAAATGCATGTGTGATCGTGCATGCCAAAGAAAAAATCAAAAAAAAATCAAAATCAAAAATATGTTTTAAAAATCTACCTAAAAGTGACATAACTCTTTGTTGGAAACAATCTCAATAATAAAAAAATTAAAACCAAAAATTATAATAAATCCACATGGTTTACCTTTTACCGC
>JASGCC010003099.1:0-25293 GCA_030067915.1 Hydractinia echinata | reverse complement strand
AAAAATACGTTCGTCGCTGTTGACATTAACTATTATTTTGAAAAGATGCCACATCAGTATCTATGTTTATGACCTGGAAGTCTAAACCACGTTACTCTGAGAAATGACAAAATCGCTATTATATCACTAATTAAAATCTCTTAGAAATTAGGCGTTATAATTTTAGTAACTGCATACCATTTACAAGCTGTTTTGACTGAATTATAATCTGTATGATATCCTTAAAGCTGTTTTGACCGAACTTATAAACTGCCTGTTGGTTATCAGATAATTTAATTCCATTTAACGAACTGGTATAGTTTTTATCTTGCGTTTTCGTCACTACCTGTCTCGCCTGCCTATGCAATTATATAAATACATGCTCAACTTCATTTTACTTTACCCGATAATGAAACGTCGCCTACTAAAATCATGTTTAAGAAATGATAAACTTTCCACAATAACGTTTCCATGTTATTTGATCCTAAACTTAAAAATACAATGTCATGACTTAACTTCTATTCTATAGAGCTTGAAATGCTTTTTAAAACCTTTAAATATGTTACGATCGACTAGGACTTTTTTCTTTAATTACCAATCATACCGGGTATAAACATTTTAGGCGTTTATACTCAACACAACGTATTATAAGGCTCTTTTTATAAAATCATAAAAACACAAAGAAACACATTTTAACAGCTGCTCAGATTTTTTGTGATATTTGCGATAAATATTTTATCGTTGAAACAGCATTTTCACCAACCCCTTCCGAATCGAAGCAAAATGCGACGATTGACGATAAAAAAGCATTTCAATTTACCTAATAATAATAATAATAATAATAATAAAGTTAGCCAGAATATCTGCTGAAAAAACTCACTCCAAAGTCACTTCCATCTGCTTTCATTATATGGCCACAAAGCTGCACCCGCACCACCCCCAAAAAAGAGTTTTAAATAAAATTTTCTACTATATTTTGAAATTTTAATTCCAAACTTGGGTGCAAATATAAAATTTTTAAATAAAATTTTGCATCATTCCCCCAGCATGCAATTAGGATACGACGAACAGACAGAAATGTAAATCAATAAATGCCGACAAAGAAACAATATGTTATTAACACAAAGCTTATCAATAATAAGGAATAAATTTTTTATATATATAGCCTTAAATGGCATTTAATTAGAACGTTCTACGGGCACTTTAACTGGTTCTAAATAAAAAAAATTCTATTACTGGGACACATTTAAAGGAACACCTTTTCCACAGTCCGATACAGATGCAGTAAGCCAAGTTACGTCGATAATAGCCTTAATCCTGATTTAGGATACATTAATTACATGATACCATATTGAGATTACCAACAAGGGATTATTAAAAGTACAACTGCCATTTTTTAACTAAAAAAAATTTGAAAGGGGAAAAGAAACAGTAATAGGCTGTGATCTGGTAAGTATCAGATTGTCTATATATTATCCATGATCCATGATAAAATTTCATTTCTAAATACTGAATCTTGCTTTTTTAGCTTGCATCAATGTACGCCTACACGGGTACCATCTACAAATGGTCAGGTGGCTGGAAAATTGGATATGGTTGTTATCTCAACAAATGTTGGAGTTATTGTGGAATGGCCTGGGTAGGTCAATTGTTTATTATTATTAATTTGAGTCGTGGAAAATAGATAACTGATTATGCATATTTCTTTTCTTCTTCTTTAGCTTTCTGGTGAATGGTGTTTTATCAAACCACACAAGTCTTTTAACGCACGAGTTGGTTGCACAGCTGACCATTCTTGTACAAAACACATGACGTACTATTACCCACAATGCGCTTCCGCATGTTCACTATTCTGAAAACGAAAAGGCGTGTCAACTCTTCGTTTTAGCCAACATTTTGTACTTTAGAAAGACATAAATCAATTAATTTTAGCTTTTTTCCTTTATCCCACTAAATGGCATTTTGACAATAAGTCCACACTTCATTGCTTGCTTAACTCAGAATTTGAAAATAAAGCAGCAACGACTTTAGGGATGGCCGTAGTTTGAAGCAGAAACTTTTATTTAATTATATTTCGAGCCTTTGAATTTTAATTGTGTCAAAAACCGCCCTTGCTTGCTTGCTTATGCTGATATTGTAACTTTGGAACTCTGTTTTATTTTAAAGGGTACTTAAGAATACCCATCATAAAAGAATCATGGTTAAATAGTTAGTAAAAATTTGAAAAAAAATATCTTTATGTCCTTTCCCATTCCCTTTATAACTCTCGTTAGGATTATCCTTAGAAATTGAAACTTACAACACAACTTCGTTTCATCAAGAAGAATTATTTTTCGGATTTTACCCGAAAATCTGAAAAACCCGAATTTTTGGCAACATTTCATGTGATCTATGTAAAAATCGGAAATTATGTTTAATAACTTTTATTTAGCTTTCACAAACTTCAAACAGAATGCAAAAATTCGATCTAGAACTAAAGTAATTGAATTTTAAGCGGACGGTGGCATTTTGAAGAAATTTCAGGCTTTTGATGACGTCACAGAAAATGTGCTGACGCAAGCAAAAATTTATTGCCGACATTTTGTTCCTTTTGTGACGTAAGTGTGCCAAGTTTGATACAATTTGAAGAAGCCTATGAAAAGTTATTTTTGGGGTGCGGAACCCCCCCCCCCCTTGTCATAATATGTTCGAAAAACTCCGGACCGAATAGGGTTAAACTGCGTTAACCCTATACAAACCCTATAACAGTATAGACGTTTGTTTCTTTTGTTTGTATGACAGGACATAAAGGGCTAAAGGTATAAAGTTTGTTTATCATTATTTCATCTATATTTATACCACGAATGGACTTCATGACCAACTCAATTATTTTTGTAAAACTCACATAATTCTGCTTAAACAGGCTTAAAATCTAAAATGCCTTTTAATATTTTTTTCTTTGACAACTTTGGGGGGACCTACATGTGTCCTAGAAAAAATCCTAATTTTTCGAGCCTTGTTTTTACTCGCCTTCTACATTGTTTCCACAAGGTGGCTTGATGAAGTGTGATAATATAGGAACGATTTAGTAAACAGAGTACACGTTCCAACCAATTCTATCGACTTTTAATGGTTACGACTAAAAACCGTGCCCTTAAAAAAGAGATAATGCCGTAGCACATTTTCTGATCAGCAACTTTTAACTCCGTCAATCATACTGTAATCCTGACAACTTTCTTTAACATAGTTTAAGCCAAAGTTATTTAACGTCGTTAAATAAACGTGGAAAAGTACAAAATATAATTAACTCTGGCCCGCACATGGTTTAACGTGATCTTGGAATCAACAATTTTGATTTTAAGATTACGCTAACCCATGAGTTAGAAAAGCTCAAAGAATACCGACAATTTACAGCATGTAGTCAACATTTCTTTTATTTATTTTTCTTACATGAGTGTATTAATTCAAGTAGAAGAGAAATTTTCGGGATCTATATCTCAACGATAAAACGGTGAGAAAGATAAAAGGGAAATAAATAATGCAGATTTTTGGATTGTTTTAGTTAAATGTTATTGAAAAGTATTAAAACGAGATGCCTCGCTTGATAAATATATTTTGCACCCAAAACATTAATTTCAAACGTTCAACGTTAATTAATAATATAACTTAACGCACTGGTCTGTGCTTTTCGACGCCATCAAATATCTTTCTACTAATTAACTAAAACATGCTTCTGCTGCTAACAGTTCAAGGCTGTAACTGGTGAAAGAAAATATAAAAACATTTGATAATAAAAAGCTACTACCAGTATCCTAAATCTAACATCGCTAGGTTCCATCCAAAGCTGTATTTAGTTGAGTGGCAGTGGTTATTTTCCCGCGAGTGCTAATGTAACCCCATAACGGTATCGCTTCTCTAAGTTCCAAAATTACAGATCCCAAAAACCGAGTGCACACACAAGGTGCGATGTGACTTCTATTGTTGAAACTCATCTAATTACTAAATAGGGATAAATTATATTAACACTTATCATATGGTTAGAGTTTTTCTCGCACTGTGGTTGGCTAATCTACACGAAATAAATGCTATATTTTTGTTTTCTACCGAAAAACCAGTGCAATTTTTGCTTATTTTTCAATTCTACAGTGCCAAAAGCTGATATTTTTCTCCTGATTAGTTAATAACTCGCTGAGCAAAGTTATTGTTTTCTTAATAACGAAACTTGTGGTAAATTTGTTTCATAATTTTTTTCCTCATAGAAAACATCAATTATTTTTACGGAACAAACTAACAATCAATCATGCCAATCAAACATGCACAGCTCAATTATTATTTTGTTCCAACATAGTCATTAAAGAGAAAAGCCAGTGCTCTCCACTGTAGAGATTTTGAGTTTAACTGTGACTTTAGGTTAGTGAGATTATATCTATAGCGCGTTAAAGGAGTGTTGTGTTTAATTCGATTGTTTAACTTAACTTATTATACATCAGCGGCACTTATTAAGCATACGTAAATATTTTTACGAGATAAACGCAATATGGAACAATTTTCCACTACAATTAAACAATCATCTGCCGAGTATATCAAATTACAATGATTTATGCTCGGCTTATATGATAAACTAGTTATCTCACTTTTTCTCAAAAAATATAGTCATTTTTTTTTCCGTTTTTTAGTTGTTGTATATTCGACTCGCCTAAAGGCTCGTGAAATATGTAAAATATTATATATAACAACTCAAAAAAATAATTATTATATTTTTCTCGGCACTGTGCAATAACTACTACATATTTTATTGTAAAAAGCTATTACTAGTAATAGAGTGAAAGAACTAGGTGTGCTATAATTAGGAAGCCCACATTCCATTTGCAATCTGGTTTTACAAGATCCAATTTGAACTAATTTTACTAGGTCTTATGACCTGATATATTTCATATCTTTTCGTCACTACTACGCGTGTTGCCAGCTTAAAACACAAAGAAATCATTGTTGACTTCAAGGTTTTATTTCCTTTTTAAAAAAAAATTACTTCGCATTAGTTATAATTATTCAGATTTCTTAGTACAATTTTGGAGGAAAGTCACTCCTTTTATTATACTGAAATATAAATTTATTAAAGCCAAATAAAAAACGCAATATTAAACTTTTGATAGTAAAGTTTTACACTTAAAACCATAAAATTGCTTTTGAAATGCTCTTATTTAAGGGCAACAAGTTAAAAAAAATTAGGAAATTGAAAATTTTGCTGCTTTTCTTCTTCTAAGAAAATTGAAATGTTCTCAACAAGTTTCTACGTTCTCACAAACTTTAGTCATTCTCCAGAAAATCTCTCTCATGAAAACAAAAATAACGAAAATAAGTTTTATTTTCATTCCAAAAGATACAGTAGTAGCGAAAAAGTCACTTCGAGAATCTATTATTTCAATATTTCTTTTCTTATCATATGTCATTAGAAATACTAGTGAAATTTTAATTATCATCGTACCTTAAAGATCAGTTATAATTGATGTAATGCAATAGAAAAGACTAGAAACATTTTTTCACCTTGTACACAGTCTGGTAAATAAGACACGCCTTCCCGGCAAAGAGTACTATAACTGGATTATGCAAAATCGGAGGATTACATAAAGGCGATAACTAAAGGTATAAATACATCTACAACTGGTACTTTTTAATTGAAACATTTTGTGAGCTAGGCAAGAAAGGAAGAAAGGTAGACAACTGCGACTTGGTAAGTAGTTATTGCGACAAACTGTTAGAAATAACACCAATGTATATACACAACCAAAAGTATTATTTCCAAAACTAAATTGCCTTCTGTTTAAATTGCGTTCATGAGAAGGCTTCGTTGGTATAGTTATAAAATCAACACTGAGAGTTATTCATTTAAAGAATATAATCAACAAGAATTCTTCCATAGCTTCTTATAGTAAAAGCTAAGTACCAATGTATAGATAACATTTCCATGTTATTTGGCCCTAAACTTAAAAATGCAATGTCATGACTTAACTTCTATTCTATAGAGGTTGAAATGCTTTTTAAAACCTTTAAATATGTTACGATCGACTAGGACTTTTTTCTTTAATTACCAATCATACCGGGTATAAACATTTTAGGCGTTTATACTCAACACAACGTATTATAAGGCTCTTTTTATAAAATGATAAAAACACAAAGAAACACATTTTAACAACTGCTCAGATTTTTTGTGATATTTGCGATAAATATTTTATCGTTGAAACAGCATTTTCACCAACCCCTTCCGAATCGAAGCAAAATGCGACGATTGACGATAAAAAAGCATTTCAATTTACCTAATAATAATAATAATAATAATAATAATAATAAAGTTAGCCAGAATATCTGCTGACAAAAACTCACTCCAAAGTCACTTCCATCTGCTTTCATTATATGGCCACAAAGCTGCACCCGCACCACCCCCAAAAAAGAGTTTTAAATAAAATTTTCTACTATATTTTGAAATTTTAATTCCAAACTTGGGTGCAAATATAAAATTTTTAAATAAAATTTTGCATCATTCCCCCAGCATGCAATTAGGATACGACGAACAGACAGAAATGTAAATCAATAAATGCCGACAAAGAAACAATATGTTATTAACACAAAGCTTATCAATAATAAGGAATAAATTTTTTATATATATATAGCCTTAAATGGCATTTAATTAGAACGTTCTACGGGCACTTTAACTGGTTCTAAATAAAAAAAATTCTATTACTGGGACACATTTAAAGGAACACCTTTTCCACAGTCCGATACAGATGCAGTAAGCCAAGTTACGTCGATAATAGCCTTAATCCTGATTTAGGATACATTAATTACATGATACCATATTGAGATTACCAACAAGGGATTATTAAAAGTACAACTGCCATTTTTTAACTAAAAAAAATTTGAAAGGGGAAAAGAAACAGTAATAGGCTGTGATCTGGTAAGTATCAGATTGTCTATATATTATCCATGATCCATGATAATATTTCATTTCTAAATACTGAATCTTGCTTTTTTAGCTTGCATCAAGATGAAATCAGTTTTAATTGTGTCAATCTTATTGTGCCTGTGCGCTACCGCCTACACGGGTACCATCTACAAATGGTCAGGTGGCTGGAAAATTGGATATGGTTGTTATCTCAACAAATGTTGGAGTTATTGTGGAATGGCCTGGGTAGGTCAATTGTTTATTATTATTACTTTGATTCGTGGAAAATAGATAACTGATTATGCATATTTCTTTTCTTCTTCTTTAGCTTTCTGGTGAATGGTGTTTTATCAAACCACACAAGTTAATTAACGATCGAGTTGGTTGCACAGCTGACCATTCTTGTACAAAACACATGACGTACTATTACCCACAATGCTCTTCCGCATGTTCACTAATCTGACAACGAAAAGGCGTGTCAACTCTTCGTTTTAGCCAACATTTTGTACTTTAGAAAGACGGAAATCAATTAATTTTAGCTTTTTTCCTTTATCCCACTAAATGGCATTTTGACAATAAGTCCACACTGCGTACACTTCATTGCTTAACGCACAATTTCAAAATAAAGCAGCAACGACTTTAGGGATGGCCGTAATTTGAAGCAGAAACTTTTATTTATAATATATTTCGAGCCTTTGAATTTAAATTGTGTCAAAAACCGCCCTTGCTTGCTTGCTTATGCTGATATTGTAACTTTGGAACTCTGTTTTATTTTAAAGGATACTTAAGAATACCCATCATAAAAGAATCATGGTTAAATAGTTAGTAAAAATTTGAAAAAAAATATCTTTATGTCCTTTCCCATTCCCTTTATTTATTTACTTTTCAAGTAGGCTTAACCCTATTCGGTCCAGGGGGGGCGGAATAAGGTTTTTTCTTAATAACTCCTTATTGCTACGTTGCATGGCTTTAATACTTACTGAGTTTCAGTATTTATCTATTAGACACCTGCATGCCAAATTTGTAGGTCCCATGCCTCTCAGATGCTTTGATATTGACTATTACTTGAAACTACCCCTAAAAATCTCTATGAAACCTTTATAACTGGGAAAATTTAATAACTCTCGTTAGGATTATCCTTAGAAATTGAAACTTACAACACAACTTCGTTTCATCAAGAAGAATTATTTTTCGGATTTTACCCGAAAATCTGAAAAAACCAGATTTTCGGGCAATTTTTGAAGAAAGAAATTTCAGGCTTTTGATGACGTCACAGAAAATGTGCTGACGCAAGCCAAAAGTTATTGCCGACATTTTGTTCCTTTTGTGACGTAAGTGTGCCAAGTTTGATTCAATTTGAAGAAGCCTATGAAAAGTTATTTTTTGGGGGGGGCGGAATCCCCCCCCCCCTGGTCATAATATGTTCGAAAAACTCCGGACCGAATAGGGTTAAACTGCGTTAACCCTGTACAACCCTATAACAGTATAGACGTTTGTTTCTTTTGTTTGTATGACAGGACATAAAGGGCCCTAAAGGTATAAAGTTTGTTTATCATTATTTCATCCATTTTTATACTACGAATGGACTTCATGACCAACTCAATTATTTTTGTAAAACTCACATAATTCTGCTTAAACAGGCTTAAAATCGAAAATGACTTTTAATATTTTTTTCTTTGACAACTTTGTGGCGACCAACATGTGTCCTAGAAAAAATCCTAATTTTTTTAGCCTTGTTTTTACTCGCCTTCTACATTGTTTCCAAAAGGTGGCTTGATGAAGTGTGATAATATAGGAACGATTTAGTAAACAGAGTACACGTTCCAACCAATTCTAACGACATTTAATGGTTACGACTAAAAACCGTGCCCTTACAAAAGAGATAATGCCGTAGCACATTTTCTGATCAGCAACTTTTAACTCCGTCAATCATACTATAATCCTGACAACTTTCTTTAACATAGTTTAAGCCAAAGTTATTTAACGTCGTTAAATAAACGTGGAAAAGTACAAAATATAATTAACTCTGGCCCGCACATGGTTTAACGTGATCTTGGAATCAACAATTTTGATTTTAAGATTACGCTAACCCATGAGTTAGAAAAGCTCAAAGAATACCGACAATTTACAGCATGTAGTCAACATTTCTTTTATTTATTTTTCTTACATGAGTGTATTAATTCAAGTAGAAGAGAAATTTTCGGAATCTATATCTCAACGATAAAACGGTGAGAAAGATAAAAGGGAAATAAATAATGCAGATTTTTGGATTGTTTTAGTTAAATGTTATTGAAAAGTATTAAAACGAGATGCCTCGCTTGATAAATATATTTTGCACCCAAAACATTAATTTCAAACGTTCAACGTTAATTAATAATATAACTTAACGCACTGGTCTGTGCTTCTCGACGCCATCAAATATCTTTCTACTAATTAACTAAAACATGCTTCTGCTGCTAACAGTTCAAGGCTGTAACTGGTGAAAGAAAATATAAAAACATTTGATAATAAAAAGCTACTACCAGTATCCTAAATCTTAACATCGCTAGGTTCCATCCAAAAGCTGTATTTAGTTGAGTGGCAGTGGTTATTTTCCCGCGAGTGCTAATGTAACCCCATAACGGTATCGCTTCTCTAAGTTCCAAAATTACAGATCCCAAAAAACCGAGTGCACACACAAGGTGCGATGTGACTTCTATTGTTGAAACTCATCTAATTACTAAATAGGGATAAATTATATTAACACTTATCATATGGTTAGAGTTTTTCTCGCACTGTGGTTGGCTAATCTACACGAAATAAATGCTATATTTTTGTTTTCTACCGAAAAACCAGTGCAATTTTTGCTTATTTTTCAATTCTACAGTGCCAAAAGCTGATATTTTTCTCCTGATTAGTTAATAACTCGCTGAGCAAAGTTATTGTTTTCTTAATAACGAGAACTTGTTGGTAAATTTGTTTCATAATTTTTTTCCTCATAGAAAACATCAATTATTTTTACGGAACAAACTAACAATCAATCATGCCAATCAAACATGCACAGCTCAATTATTATTTTGTTCCAACATAGTCATTAAAGAGAAAAGCCAGTGCTCTCCACTGTAGAGATTTTGAGTTTAACTGTGACTTTAGGTTAGTGAGATTATATCTATAGCGCGTTAAAGGAGTGTTGTGTTTAATTCGATTGTTTAACTTAACTTATTATACATCAGCGGCACTTATTAAGCATACGTAAATATTTTTACGAGATAAACGCAATATGGAACAATTTTCCACTACAATTAAACAATCATCTGCCGAGTATATCAAATTACAATGATTTATGCTCGGCTTATATGATAAACTAGTTATCTCACTTTTTCTCAAAAAATATAGTCATTTTTTTTTCCGTTTTTTAGTTGTTGTATATTCGACTCGCCTAAAGGCTCGTGAAATATGTAAAATATTATATATAACAACTCAAAAAAATAATTATTATATTTTTCTCGGCACTGTGCAATAACTACTACATATTTTATTGTAAAAAGCTATTACTAGTAATAGAGTGAAAGAACTAGGTGTGCTATAATTAGGAAGCCCACATTCCATTTGCAATCTGGTTTTACAAGATCCAATTTGAACTAATTTTACTAGGTCTTATGACCTGATATATTTCATATCTTTTCGTCACTACTACGCGTGTTGCCAGCTTAAAACACAAAGAAATCATTGTTGACTTCAAGGTTTTATTTCCTTTTTAAAAAAAAATTACTTCGCATTAGTTATAATTATTCAGATTTCTTAGTACAATTTTGGAGGAAAGTCACTCCTTTTATTATACTGAAATATAAATTTATTAAAGCCAAATAAAAAACGCAATATTAAACTTTTGATAGTAAAGTTTTACACTTAAAACCATAAAATTGCTTTTGAAATGCTCTTATTTAAGGGCAACAAGTTAAAAAAAATTAGGAAATTGAAAATTTTGCTGCTTTTCTTCTTCTAAGAAAATTGAAATGTTCTCAACAAGTTTCTACGTTCTCACAAACTTTAGTCATTCTCCAGAAAATCTCTCTCATGAAAACAAAAATAACGAAAATAAGTTTTATTTTCATTCCAAAAGATACAGTAGTAGCGAAAAAGTCACTTCGAGAATCTATTATTTCAATATTTCTTTTCTTATCATATGTCATTAGAAATACTAGTGAAATTTTAATTATCATCGTACCTTAAAGATCAGTTATAATTGATGTAATGCAATAGAAAAGACTAGAAACATTTTTTCACCTTGTACACAGTCTGGTAAATAAGACACGCCTTCCCGGCAAAGAGTACTATAACTGGATTATGCAAAATCGGAGGATTACATAAAGGCGATAACTAAAGGTATAAATACATCTACAACTGGTACTTTTTAATTGAAACATTTTGTGAGCTAGGCAAGAAAGGAAGAAAGGTAGACAACTGCGACTTGGTAAGTAGTTATTGCGACAAACTGTTAGAAATAACACCAATGTATATACACAACCAAAAGTATTATTTCCAAAACTAAATTGCCTTCTGTTTAAATTGCGTTCATGAGAAGGCTTCGTTGGTATAGTTATAAAATCAACACTGAGAGTTATTCATTTAAAGAATATAATCAACAAGAATTCTTCCATAGCTTCTTATAGTAAAAGCTAAGTACCAATGTATAGATAACATTTCCATGTTATTTGGCCCTAAACTTAAAAATGCAATGTCATGACTTAACTTCTATTCTATAGAGGTTGAAATGCTTTTTAAAACCTTTAAATATGTTACGATCGACTAGGACTTTTTTCTTTAATTACCAATCATACCGGGTATAAACATTTTAGGCGTTTATACTCAACACAACGTATTATAAGGCTCTTTTTATAAAATGATAAAAACACAAAGAAACACATTTTAACAACTGCTCAGATTTTTTGTGATATTTGCGATAAATATTTTATCGTTGAAACAGCATTTTCACCAACCCCTTCCGAATCGAAGCAAAATGCGACGATTGACGATAAAAAAGCATTTCAATTTACCTAATAATAATAATAATAATAATAATAATAATAAAGTTAGCCAGAATATCTGCTGACAAAAACTCACTCCAAAGTCACTTCCATCTGCTTTCATTATATGGCCACAAAGCTGCACCCGCACCACCCCCAAAAAAGAGTTTTAAATAAAATTTTCTACTATATTTTGAAATTTTAATTCCAAACTTGGGTGCAAATATAAAATTTTTAAATAAAATTTTGCATCATTCCCCCAGCATGCAATTAGGATACGACGAACAGACAGAAATGTAAATCAATAAATGCCGACAAAGAAACAATATGTTATTAACACAAAGCTTATCAATAATAAGGAATAAATTTTTTATATATATATAGCCTTAAATGGCATTTAATTAGAACGTTCTACGGGCACTTTAACTGGTTCTAAATAAAAAAAATTCTATTACTGGGACACATTTAAAGGAACACCTTTTCCACAGTCCGATACAGATGCAGTAAGCCAAGTTACGTCGATAATAGCCTTAATCCTGATTTAGGATACATTAATTACATGATACCATATTGAGATTACCAACAAGGGATTATTAAAAGTACAACTGCCATTTTTTAACTAAAAAAAATTTGAAAGGGGAAAAGAAACAGTAATAGGCTGTGATCTGGTAAGTATCAGATTGTCTATATATTATCCATGATCCATGATAAATTTCATTTCTAAATACTGAATCTTGCTTTTTTAGCTTGCATCAAGATGAAATCAGTTTTAATTGTGTCAATCTTATTGTGCCTGTGCGCTACCGCCTACACGGGTACCATCTACAAATGGTCAGGTGGCTGGAAAATTGGATATGGTTGTTATCTCAACAAATGTTGGAGTTATTGTGGAATGGCCTGGGTAGGTCAATTGTTTATTATTATTACTTTGATTCGTGGAAAATAGATAACTGATTATGCATATTTCTTTTCTTCTTCTTTAGCTTTCTGGTGAATGGTGTTTTATCAAACCACACAAGTTAATTAACGATCGAGTTGGTTGCACAGCTGACCATTCTTGTACAAAACACATGACGTACTATTACCCACAATGCTCTTCCGCATGTTCACTAATCTGACAACGAAAAGGCGTGTCAACTCTTCGTTTTAGCCAACATTTTGTACTTTAGAAAGACGGAAATCAATTAATTTTAGCTTTTTTCCTTTATCCCACTAAATGGCATTTTGACAATAAGTCCACACTGCGTACACTTCATTGCTTAACGCACAATTTCAAAATAAAGCAGCAACGACTTTAGGGATGGCCGTAATTTGAAGCAGAAACTTTTATTTATAATATATTTCGAGCCTTTGAATTTAAATTGTGTCAAAAACCGCCCTTGCTTGCTTGCTTATGCTGATATTGTAACTTTGGAACTCTGTTTTATTTTAAAGGATACTTAAGAATACCCATCATAAAAGAATCATGGTTAAATAGTTAGTAAAAATTTGAAAAAAAATATCTTTATGTCCTTTCCCATTCCCTTTATTTATTTACTTTTCAAGTAGGCTTAACCCTATTCGGTCCAGGGGGGGGGGGAATAAGGTTTTTTCTTAATAACTCCTTATTGCTACGTTGCATGGCTTTAATACTTACTGAGTTTCAGTATTTATCTATTAGACACCTGCATGCCAAATTTGTAGGTCCCATGCCTCTCAGATGCTTTGATATTGACTATTACTTGAAACTACCCCTAAAAATCTCTATGAAACCTTTATAACTGGGAAAATTTAATAACTCTCGTTAGGATTATCCTTAGAAATTGAAACTTACAACACAACTTCGTTTCATCAAGAAGAATTATTTTTCGGATTTTACCCGAAAATCTGAAAAAACCAGATTTTCGGGCAATTTTTGAAGAAAGAAATTTCAGGCTTTTGATGACGTCACAGAAAATGTGCTGACGCAAGCCAAAAGTTATTGCCGACATTTTGTTCCTTTTGTGACGTAAGTGTGCCAAGTTTGATTCAATTTGAAGAAGCCTATGAAAAGTTATTTTTTGGGGGGGCGGATTCCCCCCCCCTGGTCATAATATGTTCGAAAAACTCCGGACCGAATAGGGTTAAACTGCGTTAACCCTGTACAACCCTATAACAGTATAGACGTTTGTTTCTTTTGTTTGTATGACAGGACATAAAGGGCCCTAAAGGTATAAAGTTTGTTTATCATTATTTCATCCATTTTTATACTACGAATGGACTTCATGACCAACTCAATTATTTTTGTAAAACTCACATAATTCTGCTTAAACAGGCTTAAAATCGAAAATGACTTTTAATATTTTTTTCTTTGACAACTTTGTGGCGACCAACATGTGTCCTAGAAAAAATCCTAATTTTTTTAGCCTTGTTTTTACTCGCCTTCTACATTGTTTCCAAAAGGTGGCTTGATGAAGTGTGATAATATAGGAACGATTTAGTAAACAGAGTACACGTTCCAACCAATTCTAACGACATTTAATGGTTACGACTAAAAACCGTGCCCTTACAAAAGAGATAATGCCGTAGCACATTTTCTGATCAGCAACTTTTAACTCCGTCAATCATACTATAATCCTGACAACTTTCTTTAACATAGTTTAAGCCAAAGTTATTTAACGTCGTTAAATAAACGTGGAAAAGTACAAAATATAATTAACTCTGGCCCGCACATGGTTTAACGTGATCTTGGAATCAACAATTTTGATTTTAAGATTACGCTAACCCATGAGTTAGAAAAGCTCAAAGAATACCGACAATTTACAGCATGTAGTCAACATTTCTTTTATTTATTTTTCTTACATGAGTGTATTAATTCAAGTAGAAGAGAAATTTTCGGAATCTATATCTCAACGATAAAACGGTGAGAAAGATAAAAGGGAAATAAATAATGCAGATTTTTGGATTGTTTTAGTTAAATGTTATTGAAAAGTATTAAAACGAGATGCCTCGCTTGATAAATATATTTTGCACCCAAAACATTAATTTCAAACGTTCAACGTTAATTAATAATATAACTTAACGCACTGGTCTGTGCTTCTCGACGCCATCAAATATCTTTCTACTAATTAACTAAAACATGCTTCTGCTGCTAACAGTTCAAGGCTGTAACTGGTGAAAGAAAATATAAAAACATTTGATAATAAAAAGCTACTACCAGTATCCTAAATCTTAACATCGCTAGGTTCCATCCAAAAGCTGTATTTAGTTGAGTGGCAGTGGTTATTTTCCCGCGAGTGCTAATGTAACCCCATAACGGTATCGCTTCTCTAAGTTCCAAAATTACAGATCCCAAAAAACCGAGTGCACACACAAGGTGCGATGTGACTTCTATTGTTGAAACTCATCTAATTACTAAATAGGGATAAATTATATTAACACTTATCATATGGTTAGAGTTTTTCTCGCACTGTGGTTGGCTAATCTA
This sequence comes from Hydractinia echinata, assembly GCA_030067915.1. NCBI lineage: Eukaryota > Metazoa > Cnidaria > Hydrozoa > Anthoathecata > Hydractiniidae > Hydractinia > Hydractinia echinata. Next base: position 9,944 of record JASGCC010003099.1, on the reverse strand, counting down.
CACGAAATAAATGCTATATTTTTGTTTTCTACCGAAAAACCAGTGCAATTTTTGCTTATTTTTCAATTCTACAGTGCCAAAAGCTGATATTTTTCTCCTGATTAGTTAATAACTCGCTGAGCAAAGTTATTGTTTTCTTAATAACGAGAACTTGTTGGTAAATTTGTTTCATAATTTTTTTCCTCATAGAAAACATCAATTATTTTTACGGAACAAACTAACAATCAATCATGCCAATCAAACATGCACAGCTCAATTATTATTTTGTTCCAACATAGTCATTAAAGAGAAAAGCCAGTGCTCTCCACTGTAGAGATTTTGAGTTTAACTGTGACTTTAGGTTAGTGAGATTATATCTATAGCGCGTTAAAGGAGTGTTGTGTTTAATTCGATTGTTTAACTTAACTTATTATACATCAGCGGCACTTATTAAGCATACGTAAATATTTTTACGAGATAAACGCAATATGGAACAATTTTCCACTACAATTAAACAATCATCTATCGAGTATATCAAATTACAATGATTTATGCTCGGCTTATATGATAAACTAGTTATCTCACTTTTTCTCAAAAAATATAGTCATTTTTTTTTCCGTTTTTTAGTTGTTGTATATTCGACTCGCCTAAAGGCTCGTGAAATATGTAAAATATTATATATAACAACTCAAAAAAATAATTATTATATTTTTCTCGGCACTGTGCAATAACTACTACATATTTTATTGTAAAAAGCTATTACTAGTAATAGAGTGAAAGAACTAGGTGTGCTATAATTAGGAAGCCCACATTCCATTTGCAATCTGGTTTTACAAGATCCAATTTGAACTAATTTTACTAGGTCTTATGACCTGATATATTTCATATCTTTTCGTCACTACTACGCGTGTTGCCAGCTTAAAACACAAAGAAATCATTGTTGACTTCAAGGTTTTATTTCCTTTTTAAAAAAAAATTACTTCGCATTAGTTATAATTATTCAGATTTCTTAGTACAATTTTGGAGGAAAGTCACTCCTTTTATTATACTGAAATATAAATTTATTAAAGCCAAATAAAAAACGCAATATTAAACTTTTGATAGTAAAGTTTTACACTTAAAACCATAAAATTGCTTTTGAAATGCTCTTATTTAAGGGCAACAAGTTAAAAAAAATTAGGAAATTGAAAATTTTGCTGCTTTTCTTCTTCTAAGAAAATTGAAATGTTCTCAACAAGTTTCTACGTTCTCACAAACTTTAGTCATTCTCCAGAAAATCTCTCTCATGAAAACAAAAATAACGAAAATAAGTTTTATTTTCATTCCAAAAGATACAGTAGTAGCGAAAAAGTCACTTCGAGAATCTATTATTTCAATATTTCTTTTCTTATCATATGTCATTAGAAATACTAGTGAAATTTTAATTATCATCGTACCTTAAAGATCAGTTATAATTGATGTAATGCAATAGAAAAGACTAGAAACATTTTTTCACCTTGTACACAGTCTGGTAAATAAGACACGCCTTCCCGGCAAAGAGTACTATAACTGGATTATGCAAAATCGGAGGATTACATAAAGGCGATAACTAAAGGTATAAATACATCTACAACTGGTACTTTTTAATTGAAACATTTTGTGAGCTAGGCAAGAAAGGAAGAAAGGTAGACAACTGCGACTTGGTAAGTAGTTATTGCGACAAACTGTTAGAAATAACACCAATGTATATACACAACCAAAAGTATTATTTCCAAAACTAAATTGCCTTCTGTTTAAATTGCGTTCATGAGAAGGCTTCGTTGGTATAGTTATAAAATCAACACTGAGAGTTATTCATTTAAAGAATATAATCAACAAGAATTCTTCCATAGCTTCTTATAGTAAAAGCTAAGTACCAATGTATAGATAACATTTCCATGTTATTTGGCCCTAAACTTAAAAATGCAATGTCATGACTTAACTTCTATTCTATAGAGGTTGAAATGCTTTTTAAAACCTTTAAATATGTTACGATCGACTAGGACTTTTTTCTTTAATTACCAATCATACCGGGTATAAACATTTTAGGCGTTTATACTCAACACAACGTATTATAAGGCTCTTTTTATAAAATGATAAAAACACAAAGAAACACATTTTAACAACTGCTCAGATTTTTTGTGATATTTGCGATAAATATTTTATCGTTGAAACAGCATTTTCACCAACCCCTTCCGAATCGAAGCAAAATGCGACGATTGACGATAAAAAAGCATTTCAATTTACCTAATAATAATAATAATAATAATAATAAAGTTAGCCAGAATATCTGCTGACAAAAACTCACTCCAAAGTCACTTCCATCTGCTTTCATTATATGGCCACAAAGCTGCACCCGCACCACCCCCAAAAAAGAGTTTTAAATAAAATTTTCTACTATATTTTGAAATTTTAATTCCAAACTTGGGTGCAAATATAAAATTTTTAAATAAAATTTTGCATCATTCCCCCAGCATGCAATTAGGATACGACGAACAGACAGAAATGTAAATCAATAAATGCCGACAAAGAAACAATATGTTATTAACACAAAGCTTATCAATAATAAGGAATAAATTTTTTATATATATATAGCCTTAAATGGCATTTAATTAGAACGTTCTACGGGCACTTTAACTGGTTCTAAATAAAAAAAATTCTATTACTGGGACACATTTAAAGGAACACCTTTTCCACAGTCCGATACAGATGCAGTAAGCCAAGTTACGTCGATAATAGCCTTAATCCTGATTTAGGATACATTAATTACATGATACCATATTGAGATTACCAACAAGGGATTATTAAAAGTACAACTGCCATTTTTTAACTAAAAAAATTTGAAAGGGGAAAAGAAACAGTAATAGGCTGTGATCTGGTAAGTATCAGATTGTCTATATATTATCCATGATCCATGATAAAATTTCATTTCTAAATACTGAATCTTGCTTTTTTAGCTTGCATCAAGATGAAATCAGTTTTAATTGTGTCAATCTTATTGTGCCTGTGCGCTACCGCCTACACGGGTACCATCTACAAATGGTCAGGTGGCTGGAAAATTGGATATGGTTGTTATCTCAACAAATGTTGGAGTTATTGTGGAATGGCCTGGGTAGGTCAATTGTTTATTATTATTACTTTGATTCGTGGAAAATAGATAACTGATTATGCATATTTCTTTTCTTCTTCTTTAGCTTTCTGGTGAATGGTGTTTTATCAAACCACACAAGTTAATTAACGATCGAGTTGGTTGCACAGCTGACCATTCTTGTACAAAACACATGACGTACTATTACCCACAATGCTCTTCCGCATGTTCACTAATCTGACAACGAAAAGGCGTGTCAACTCTTCGTTTTAGCCAACATTTTGTACTTTAGAAAGACGGAAATCAATAAATTTTAGCTTTTTTCCTTTATCCCACTAAATGGCATTTTGACAATAAGTCCACACTGCGTACACTTCATTGCTTAACGCACAATTTAAAAATAAAGCAGCAACGACTTTAGGGATGGCCGTAATTTGAAGCAGAAACTTTTATTTATAATATATTTCGAGCCTTTGAATTTAAATTGTGTCAAAAACCGCCCTTGCTTGCTTGCTTATGCTGATATTGTAACTTTGGAACTCTGTTTTATTTTAAAGGATACTTAAGAATACCCATCATAAAAGAATCATGGTTAAATAGTTAGTAAAAATTTGAAAAAAAATATCTTTATGTCCTTTTCCATTCCCTTTATTTATTTACTTTTCAAGTAGGCTTAACCCTATTCGGTCCAGGGGGGGGGCGGAATAAGGTTTTTTCTTAATAACTCCTTATTGCTACGTTGCATGGCTTTAATACTTACTGAGTTTCAGTATTTATCTATTAGACACCTGCATGCCAAATTTGTAGGTCCCATGCCTCTCAGATGCTTTGATATTGACTATTACTTGAAACTACCCCTAAAAATCTCTATGAAACCTTTATAACTGGGAAAATTTAATAACTCTCGTTAGGATTATCCTTAGAAATTGAAACTTACAACACAACTTCGTTTCATCAAGAAGAATTAATTTTCGGATTTTACCCGAAAATCTGAAAAAACCAGATTTTCGGGCAATTTTTGAAGAAAGAAATTTCAGGCTTTTGATGACGTCACAGAAAATGTGCTGACGCAAGCCAAAAGTTATTGCCGACATTTTGTTCCTTTTGTGACGTAAGTGTGCCAAGTTTGATTCAATTTGAAGAAGCCTATGAAAAGTTATTTTTTGGGGGGGGCGGATTCCCCCCCCCCTGGTCATAATATGTTCGAAAAACTCCGGACCGAATAGGGTTAAACTGCGTTAACCCTGTACAACCCTATAACAGTATAGACGTTTGTTTCTTTTGTTTGTATGACAGGACATAAAGGGCCCTAAAGGTATAAAGTTTGTTTATGATTATTTCATCCATTTTTATACTACGAATGGACTTCATGACCAACTCAATTATTTTTGTAAAACTCACATAATTCTGCTTAAACAGGCTTAAAATCGAAAATGACTTTTAATATTTTTTTCTTTGACAACTTTGTGGCGACCAACATGTGTCCTAGAAAAAATCCTAATTTTTTTAGCCTTGTTTTTACTCGCCTTCTACATTGTTTCCAAAAGGTGGCTTGATGAAGTGTGATGATATAGGAACGATTTAGTAAACAGAGTACACGTTCCAACCAATTCTAACGACATTTAATGGTTACGACTAAAAACCGTGCCCTTACAAAAGAGATAATGCCGTAGCACATTTTCTGATCAGCAACTTTTAACTCCGTCAATCATACTATAATCCTGACAACTTTCTTTAACATAGTTTAAGCCAAAGTTATTTAACGTCGTTAAATAAACGTGGAAAAGTACAAAATATAATTAACTCTGGCCCGCACATGGTTTAACGTGATCTTGGAATCAACAATTTTGATTTTAAGATTACGCTAACCCATGAGTTAGAAAAGCTCAAAGAATACCGACAATTTACAGCATGTAGTCAACATTTCTTTTATTTATTTTTCTTACATGAGTGTATTAATTCAAGTAGAAGAGAAATTTTCGGAATCTATATCTCAACGATAAAACGGTGAGAAAGATAAAAGGGAAATAAATAATGCAGATTTTTGGATTGTTTTAGTTAAATGTTATTGAAAAGTATTAAAACGAGATGCCTCGCTTGATAAATATATTTTGCACCCAAAACATTAATTTCAAACGTTCAACGTTAATTAATAATATAACTTAACGCACTGGTCTGTGCTTCTCGACGCCATCAAATATCTTTCTACTAATTAACTAAAACATGCTTCTGCTGCTAACAGTTCAAGGCTGTAACTGGTGAAAGAAAATATAAAAACATTTGATAATAAAAAGCTACTACCAGTATCCTAAATCTTAACATCGCTAGGTTCCATCCAAAAGCTGTATTTAGTTGAGTGGCAGTGGTTATTTTCCCGCGAGTGCTAATGTAACCCCATAACGGTATCGCTTCTCTAAGTTCCAAAATTACAGATCCCAAAAAACCGAGTGCACACACAAGGTGCGATGTGACTTCTATTGTTGAAACTCATTAATTACTAAATAGGGATAAATTATATTAACACTTATCATATGGTTAGAGTTTTTCTCGCACTGTGGTTGGCTAATCTACACGAAATAAATGCTATATTTTTGTTTTCTACCGAAAAACCAGTGCAATTTTTGCTTATTTTTCAATTCTACAGTGCCAAAAGCTGATATTTTTCTCCTGATTAGTTAATAACTCGCTGAGCAAAGTTATTGTTTTCTTAATAACGAGAACTTGTTGGTAAATTTGTTTCATAATTTTTTTCCTCATAGAAAACATCAATTATTTTTACGGAACAAACTAACAATCAATCATGCCAATCAAACATGCACAGCTCAATTATTATTTTGTTCCAACATAGTCATTAAAGAGAAAAGCAGTGCTCTCCACTGTAGAGATTTTGAGTTTAACTGTGACTTTAGGTTAGTGAGATTATATCTATAGCGCGTTAAAGGAGTGTTGTGTTTAATTCGATTGTTTAACTTAACTTATTATACATCAGCGGCACTTATTAAGCATACGTAAATATTTTTACGAGATAAACGCAATATGGAACAATTTTCCACTACAATTAAACAATCATCTATCGAGTATATCAAATTACAATGATTTATGCTCGGCTTATATGATAAACTAGTTATCTCACTTTTTCTCAAAAAATATAGTCATTTTTTTTTCCGTTTTTTAGTTGTTGTATATTCGACTCGCCTAAAGGCTCGTGAAATATGTAAAATATTATATATAACAACTCAAAAAAATAATTATTATATTTTTCTCGGCACTGTGCAATAACTACTACATATTTTATTGTAAAAAGCTATTACTAGTAATAGAGTGAAAGAACTAGGTGTGCTATAATTAGGAAGCCCACATTCCATTTGCAATCTGGTTTTACAAGATCCAATTTGAACTAATTTTACTAGGTCTTATGACCTGATATATTTCATATCTTTTCGTCACTACTACGCGTGTTGCCAGCTTAAAACACAAAGAAATCATTGTTGACTTCAAGGTTTCATTTTCTTTAAAAAAAACATACTTCTCGTTAGTTATAATTAAAAAGATTTTTTAGTACGATTCTGGAGAACAGTCACACCTTTTATCATACTGAAATATATTTTTTTTTAAACTAATAAAACAACCCAATATCAAATTTTGATAGTAAATTGACCAATCTTAATAAGGTTCCTTATTCCTCGTCAAGCTAGCCAACCAAATGTACAAAATCTTTAGACTTAAAGTCATGAAAATTCTCTTGAGCTATTCTTATTTAAGGGCTAAAAGTTAAAAAAATAAATTGAAAATTTTGCGGCTTTCCTTTTTCTAAAAAAATTTAAATGTTCTTAACAAGTTTCTACGTTCTTACACAATCCAGTCTTTCTTATAAAAAACAAAAATAACGAAAATAAGTCTTATTTTCTTTTCAAAAGCTAGAGTACCGTAAATGACAGATTAAGCGCCCCGTGCCCAATCAGCTCTCCTGTCGAATAAGCGCCCCGGGATTAGGGAAATATTTGTAAATAAGTGCTATCACTCCCGCGCTTATTCGGATCGGCACAAAAAACAATATTTTTACTATAACTATAAATTCCTCACAATAGACGAAGACAACGACGTTAAAGATGAAGATAAAAATATTGAAATTCATAAAAGATAGATTATTACTATTAAATTTCTTTTTTTTGTTTGTATTTCTATTTTTTATTCATAAAAGTTATAAGAATGAAGTTTAAAAAATTTGCTTTTCTGAAAAAAATAAATAAGCGCCTCTGCTGAATTGTCAAGATGAAATTTTTAAATAGGCGCCCCGGGCGCTTAATCCGTTATTGATGGTAGTTTGAAAAAGTCACTTTGCGAATCTATTATGTCAATATTTCTTTTCTTATTAAATGTCATTAGAAATACTAGTGAAATTTTAATTATCATCGTAGCTTAAAGATCAGTTATAGTTGATGTAAGGCAATAGAAAAGACTAGAAGCATTTTTCCACCTTGTACACAGTCTGGTAAATAAGACACGCTTTCCCGACAAAGAGTACTATAACTGGATAATGCAAAATCGGAGGATTACATAAAGGCGATAACTAAAGGTAAAAATACATCTACAACTGGTACTTTTTAATTGAAACATTTTGTGAGCTAGGCAAGAAAGGAAGAAAACTGCGACTTGGTAAGTAGTTATTGCGACAAACTGTTAGAAATAACACCCATGTATATACACAACCAAAAGTATTATTTCCAAAACTAAATTGCCTTCTGTTTAAATTGCGTTCATGAGAAGGCTTCGTTGGTATACTTATAAAATCAACACTGAGAGTTATTCATTTAAAGAATATAATCAACAAGAATTCTTCCATAGCCTTTTATAGTAAAAACTAAGTACCAATGTATAGATGATACCTCAACAAAACAAAAATATGTACACAAGGTTGGTAATCAACAAAATGAGTTCGGACCAAGTCCGGCGTTACATAACAATTATGACTCATTTATTTTCCAGCATCCATAATTTCATATTTGATGTCTCTTTTTAAGATGAAGTTACTTCTAATTGTATCAATTGTGTTGTGCTTGTTTGGTTCTGGTACAGGTACCACATCCAAGTGGATGAGTGGTTGGAAAATTGGATATGGGTGTTATTATCAACAATGTTGGAGTTATTGCGGAATGGCCTGGGTAGGTCAATCGCCTGATATTTATTTATAAAAGTTCTTGACAGATAAGTAATGGAGTATATTTTTTTCCATTTAGCTTTCCGGTGAATGGTGTTATATCAGAGCAAACATACAGGGAATACAACGGCCTGGTTGCTCATCTGATAAAGATTGTACGAAGTACATGATCTTCAGTGACCCTCAATGCGCTTCGGCTTGTGCTTTAATCTAAAAAGTGAAAAGAAATGTTAGAACATCGTTTCTGTCAACGTTTTGTACTTTAAAAAGATAGAAATAAAGTTGTTTTATACCCTATACTCCATACAAACAGTCACTTATATTTTCATTTTCCATTTTCCAGTCTTCTTTTGGCTTGATATTAGTAACACCCGTGGTTATGACAACGGTTTCCATTCTCCTTGTTAAGTAGCCGTCCTGTAACTTTATTCGTTGTTGAGAGAAGAACCATGAACCATGACTGACATTGCACAATAATCTACCGAATATATCAAATACAATTATTTACGCTTGGTTTATTTGTTTAGAAACAGATTATCGCACTTGTTCTCGAAAAATATCGTCAGATTTTTTTTCATTTTTTTTTCGGTGTCGTAGATTTGTAAAGGAAAACATAAAAAACTCAAAAAAATATTTCTGATATTTTTCTTGGCACTGAGCGATAGCTACGACATGGCTACTGGAAATACCTTGTGCTAAACATACACGAAATGCGTAGCACGTACGTAAATAACAACGCCAAAATATTTTTATTAATGAGCCAACTAGCAATTTTGCCGCCTTAAGATATTAGACAGTCTATGTGCAGTGTAAAGACGATGCGAACATGCCATAAGGTCAATGAATTTGTTGAGCTGACGTTTGTGGGTGTGAAAGTATTTTTCCTATTTTCTATAACTTTACTACCTGCACTAATAGAGTTGTCCCTGTCAGCTAGGAGGATAGGTGTCACGTACTAAATAAAAATAAAAAATCAAGATTATTTCACGAGAAATCTATGCTTAAGTTAGACAAGCTTTCGGTGGCAACAACCCACCATGATCACATCAATATGAACAAACGCCTACAATATCGTTTTATATACCAAATATTTCATAACATTATACATGAGTAATAAATTAAAATACATTCATAATACCAGAAAGATTCTATAGGCGTGGATTAAACAGTTTTACTTAAAAGAGGTTTTTCATGGCTAATTAACAAGCTCTCCTTCAACGTGACTCTAAAATAAAGTCACGACCTAAAACATGAAAAGTGACGAACGAAACGAAGACATCCGCAAAACAGCGCATGTTCAAGAAACGCATGGGCTGTTCAGTCTGCATAGTTTTTTTCTTTACAGTTAAGTGAGAAATGCTCAAATATTCACAAATCGGAACTTTAAAATGGCGTTTAGTTTCTCAACAATAAGTAGCATTGCAGCTAATAATAATAATGATAAACTATGCTTCCTTCTTTTTATTAGCTGCAATTGCTAACGGGCAAGACCAATTCGAAGATATCATCATCAAAGAAAGGAAGTCATTCTTTAGGATAAAAATATTTTGCATCATGGTGTCTTTTACCCTTTTCTCATTAGATAATAGCTCACTAACGATACGGTAATTCCTTTTAATACATTTTTTTATTAAAAAAATATCTTATAAAAAATCTCATTCAGTAAAATGTTTGGTTTAACTTTTTAGAATAAAATTTACA
>JASGCC010003098.1:0-25293 GCA_030067915.1 Hydractinia echinata | reverse complement strand
AATATTTTTTGAAAACTACAAGTCTCATGGGTTTTAGTGGTGAAAAAATAATTTTAAAAATCGTTCGGGAAATGAGTTTACTCCTGCTTACTTTCTTTGTATACATTCGACTATACGGGATTTACGGGAAATCGCGGGTTTTCGGTTGCCGGCGATTAAACTGCTTTCATTCGGCGTCTCATCAAAAATGAAAATATTTTTGAAAACTACAAGTCTCATGGGTTTTAGTGGTGAAAAAATAATTTTAAAAATCGTTCGGGAAATGAGTTTACTCCCTGCTTACTTTCTTTGTTACATTCGACTTACGGCGAGGATTTACGGGAAATCGCGGGTTTTCGGTTGCCGGCGATTAAACTGCTTTCATTCGCGTCTTCAAAAATGAAAATATTTTTGAAAACTACAAGTCTCATGGGTTTTAGTGGTGAAAAAATAATTTTAAAAATCGTTCGGGAAATGGTTTACTCCCTGCTTACTTTCTTTGTATACATTCGACTATACGGGCGATCGGGATTTACGGGAAATCGCGGGTTTTCGGTTGCCGGCGATTAAACTGCTTTCATTCGGCGTCTCATCAAAATGAAAATATTTTTGAAACTACAAGTCTCATGGGTTTTAGTGGTGAAAAATAATTTTAAAAATCGTTCGGGAAATGAGTTTACTCCCTGCTTACTTTCTTTGTATACATTCGACTATACGGATTTACGGGAAATCGCGGGTTTTCGGTTGCCGGCGATTAAACTGCTTTCATTCGGCGTCTCATCAAAAATGAAAATATTTTTGAAAACTACAAGTCTCATGGGTTTTAGTGGTGAAAAAATAATTTTAAAAATCGTTCGGGAAATGAGTTTACTCCTGCTTACTTTCTTTGTATACATTCGACTATACACGGGATTTACGGGAAATCGCGGGTTTTCGGTTGCCGGCGATTAAACTGCTTTCATTCGGCGTCTCATCAAAAATGAAAATATTTTTGAAAACTACAAGTCTCATGGGTTTTAGTGGTGAAAAAATAATTTTAAAAATCGTTCGGGAAATGAGTTTACTCCCTGCTTACTTTCTTTGTATACATTCGACTATACGGGATTTACGGGAAATCGCGGGTTTTCGGTTGCCGGCGATTAAACTGCTTTCATTCGGCGTCTCATCAAAAATGAAAATATTTTTGAAAACTACAAGTCTCATGGGTTTTAGTGGTGAAAAATAATTTTAAAAATCGTTCGGGAAATGAGTTTACTCCCTGCTTACTTTCTTTGTATACATTCGACTATACGGGCGAGGGATTTACGGGAAATCGCGGGTTTTCGGTTGCCGGCGATTAAACTGCTTTCATTCGGCGTCTCATCAGAAATGAAAATATTTTTGAAAACTACAAGACTCATGGGTTTTAGTGGTGAAAAATAATTTTAAAAATCGTTCGGGAAATGAGTTTACTCCCTGCTTACTTTCTTTGTATACATTCGACTATACGGGATTTACGGGAAATCGCGGGTTTTCGGTTGCCGGCGATTAAACTGCTTTCATTCGGCGTCTCATCAAAAATGAAAATATTTTTGAAAACTACAAGTCTCATGGGTTTTAGTGGTGAAAAAATAATTTCTAAAATCGTTCGGGAAATGAGTTTACTCCCTGCTTACTTTCTTTGTATACATTCGACTATACGGGATTTACGGGAAATCGCGGGTTTTCGGTTGCCGGCGATTAAACTGCTTTCATGCGGCGTCTCATCAAAATGAAAATATTTTTTAAAACTACAAGTCTCATGGGTTTTAGTGGTGAAAAAATAATTTTAAAAATCGTTCGGGAAATGAGTTTACTCCCTGCTTACTTTCTTTGTATACATTCGACTATACGAGGGATTTACGGAAATCGCGGGTTTTCGGTTGCGGCGATTAAACTGCTTTCATTCGGCGTCTCATCAAAAATGAAAATATTTTTGAAAACTACAAGTCTCATGGGTTTTAGTGGTGAAAAAATAATTTTAAAAATCGTTCGGGAAATGAGTTTACTCCCTGCTTACTTTCTTTGTATACATTCGACTATACGGGATTTACGGGAAATCGCGGGTTTTCGGTTGCGGCGATTAAACTGCTTTCATTCGGCGTCTCATCAAAAATGAAAATATTTTTGAAACTACAAGTCTCATGGGTTTTAGTGGTGAAAAATAATTTTAAAATCGTTCGGGAAATGAGTTTACTCCCTGCTTACTTTCTTTGTATACATTCGACTATACGGCGACGGGATTTACGGGAAATCGCGGGTTTTCGGTTGCCGGCGATTAAACTGCTTTCATTCGGCGTCTCATCAAAAATGAAAATATTTTTGAAAACTACAAGTCTCATGGGTTTTAGTGGTGAAAAAATAATTTTAAAAATCGTTCGGGAAATGAGTTTACTCCCTGCTTACTTTCTTTGTATACATTCGACTATACCGGGATTTACGGGAAATCGCGGGTTTTCGGTTGCCGGCGATTAAACTGCTTTCATTCGGCGTCTCATCAAAATGAAAATATTTTTGAAAACTACAAGTCTCATGGGTTTTAGTGGTGAAAAAATAATTTTAAAAATCGTTCGGGAAATGAGTTTACTCCCTGCTTACTTTCTTTGTATACATTCGACTATACGGGAGGATTTACGGGAAATCGCGGGTTTTCGGTTGCCGGCGATTAAACTGCTTTCATTCGGCGTCTCAAAAATGAAAATTTTTTGAAAACTACAAGTCTCATGGGTTTTAGTGGTGAAAAAATAATTTTAAAAATCGTTCGGGAAATGAGTTTACCCTGCTTACTTTCTTTGTATACATTCGACTATACGGGATTTACGGGAAATCGCGGGTTTTCGGTTGCCGGCGATTAAACTGCTTTCATTCGGCGTCTCATCAAAAATGAAAATATTTTTGAAAACTACAAGTCTCATGGGTTTTAGTGGTGAAAAATAATTTTAAAAATCGTTCGGGAAATGAGTTTACTCCCTGCTTACTTTCTTTGTATACATTCGACTATACGAGGGATTTACGGGAAATCGGGGTTTTCGGTTGCCGGCGATTAAACTGCTTTCATTCGGCGTCTCATCAAAAATGAAAATATTTTTTAAAACTACAAGTCTCATGGGTTTTAGTGGTGAAAAAATAATTTTAAAAATCGTTCGGGAAATGAGTTTACTCCCTGCTTACTTTCTTTGTATACATTCGACTATACGGGATTTACGGGAAATCGCGGGTTTTCGGTTGCCGGCGATTAAACTGCTTTCATTCGGCGTCTCATCAAAAATGAAAATATTTTTGAAAACTACAAGTCTCATGGGTTTTAGTGGTGAAAAATAATTTTAAAAATCGTTCGGGAAATGAGTTTACTCCCTGCTTACTTTCTTTGTATACATTCGACTATACGGGATTTACGGGAAATCGCGGGTTTTCGGTTGCCGGCGATTAAACTGCTTTCATTCGGCGTCTCATCAAAAATGAAATATTTTTGAAAACTACAAGTCTCATGGGTTTTAGTGGTGAAAAAATAATTTTAAAAATCGTTCGGGAAATGAGTTTACTCCCTGCTTACTTTCTTTGTATACATTCGACTATACGGGCCGACGGGATTTACGGGAAATCGCGGGTTTTCGGTTGCCGGCGATTAAACTGCTTTCATTCGGCGTCTCATCAAAATGAAAATATTTTTGAAAACTACAAGTCTCATGGGTTTTAGTGGTGAAAAAATAATTTTAAAATCGTTCGGGAAATGAGTTTACTCCTGCTTACTTTCTTTGTATACATTCGACTATACGGGATTTACGGGAAATCGCGGGTTTTCGGTTGCCGGCGATTAAACTGCTTTCATTCGGCGTCTCATCAAAATGAAAATATTTTTGAAAACTACAAGTCTCATGGGTTTTAGTGGTGAAAAAATAATTTTAAAAATCGTTCGGGAAATGAGTTTTCCCTGCTTACTTTCTTTGTATACATTCGACTATACGATCGGGATTTACGGGAAATCGCGGGTTTTCGGTTGCCGGCGATTAAACTGCTTTCATTCGGCGTCTCATCAAAAATGAAATATTTTTGAAAACTACAAGTCTCATGGGTTTTAGTGGTGAAAAATAATTTTAAAAATCGTTCGGGAAATGAGTTTACTCCCTGCTTACTTTCTTTGTATACATTCGACTATGGCCGCCGGGATTTACGGGAAATCGGGTTTTCGGTTGCCGGCGATTAAACTGCTTTCATTCGGCGTCTCATCAAAAATGAAAATATTTTTGAAAACTACAAGTCTCATGGGTTTTAGTGGTGAAAAAATAATTTTAAAAATCGTTCGGGAAATGAGTTTACTCCCTGCTTACTTTCTTTGTATACATTCGACTATACGGCGAGATTTACGGGAAATCGCGGGTTTTCGGTTGCCGGCGATTAAACTGCTTTCATTCGGCGTCTCAAAAATGAAAATATTTTTGAAAACTACAAGTCTCATGGGTTTTAGTGGTGAAAAAATAATTTTAAAAATCGTTCGGGAAATGAGTTTACTCCCTGCTTACTTTCTTTGTATACATTCGACTTAATCCGGGATTTACGGGAAATCGCGGGTTTTCGGTTGCCGGCGATTAAACTGCTTTCATTCGGCGTTCATCAAAAATGAAAATATTTTTGAAAACTACAAGTCTCATGGGTTTTAGTGGTGAAAAAATAATTTTAAAAATCGTTCGGGAAATGAGTTTACTCCCTGCTTACTTTCTTTGTATACATTCGACTATACGGGATTTACGGGAAATCGCGGGTTTTCGGTTGCCGGCGATTAAACTGCTTTCATTCGGCGTCTCATCAAAAATGAAAATATTTTTAAAACTACAAGTCTCATGGGTTTTAGTGGTGAAAAAATAATTTTAAAAATCGTTCGGGAAATGAGTTTACTCCCTGCTTACTTTCTTTGTATACATTCGACTATACGGGATTTACGGGAAATCGCGGGTTTTCGGTTGCCGGCGATTAAACTGCTTTCATTCGGCGTCTCATCAAAAATGAAAATATTTTTGAAAACTACAAGTCTCATGGGTTTTAGTGGTGAAAAAATAATTTTAAAAATCGTTCGGGAAATGAGTTTACTCCCTGTACTTTCTTTGTATACATTCGACTATACGGGCCGAGGGATTTACGGGAAATCGCGGGTTTTCGGTTGCCGGCGATTAAACTGCTTTCATTCGGCGTCTCATCAAAATGAAAATATTTTTGAAAACTACAAGTCTCATGGGTTTTAGTGGTGAAAAAATAATTTTAAAAATCGTTCGGGAAATGAGTTTACTCCCTGCTTACTTTCTTTGTATACATTCGACTATACGGGATTTACGGGAAATCGCGGGTTTTCGGTTGCCGGCGATTAAACTGCTTTCATTCGGCGTCTCATCAAAAATGAAAATATTTTTGAAAACTACAAGTCTCATGGGTTTTAGTGGTGAAAAATAATTTTAAAAATCGTTCGGGAAATGAGTTTACTCCCTGCTTACTTTCTTTGTATACATTCGACTATACGGGACGGGATTTACGGGAAATCGCGGGTTTTCGGTTGCCGGCGATTAAACTGCTTTCATTCGGCGTCTCATCAAAAATGAAAATATTTTTGAAAACTACAAGTCTCATGGGTTTTAGTGGTGAAAAAATAATTTTAAAAATCGTTCGGGAAATGAGTTTACTCCCTGCTTACTTTCTTTGTATACATTCGACTATACGGGATTTACGGGAAATCGCGGGTTTTCGGTTTGCGGCGATTAAACTGCTTTCATTCGGCGTCTCATCAAAAATGAAAATATTTTTGAAAACTACAAGTCTCATGGGTTTTAGTGGTGAAAAAATAATTTTAAAAATCGTTCGGGAAATGAGTTTACTCCCTGCTTACTTTCTTTGTATACATTCGACTATACGGGATTTACGGGAAATCGCGGGTTTTCGGTTGCCGGCGATTAAACTGCTTTCATTCGGCGTCTCATCAAAATGAAAATATTTTTAAAACTACAAGTCTCATGGGTTTTAGTGGTGAAAAAATAATTTTAAAAATCGTTCGGGAAATGAGTTTACTCCCTGCTTACTTTCTTTGTATACATTCGACTATACGGCGACGGGATTTACGGGAAATCGCGGGTTTTCGGTTGCCGGCGATTAAACTGCTTTCATTCGGCGTCTCATCAAAAATGAAAATATTTTTGAAAACTACAAGTCTCATGGGTTTTAGTGGTGAAAAAATAATTTTAAAAATCGTTCGGGAAATGAGTTTACTCCCTGCTTACTTTCTTTGTATACATTCGACTATACGGGATTTACGGGAAATCGCGGGTTTTCGGTTGCCGGCGATTAAACTGCTTTCATTCGGCGTCTCATCAAAAATGAAAATATTTTTGAAAACTACAAGTCTCATGGGTTTTAGTGGTGAAAAAATAATTTTAAAAATCGTTCGGGAAATGAGTTTACTCCCTGCTTACTTTCTTTGTATACATTCGACTATACGGCGACGGATTTACGGGAAATCGCGGGTTTTCGGTTGCCGGCGATTAAACTGCTTTCATTCGGCGTCTCATCAAAAATGAAAATATTTTTGAAAACTACAAGTCTCATGGGTTTTAGTGGTGAAAAAATAATTTTAAAAATCGTTCGGGAAATGAGTTTACTCCCTGCTTACTTTCTTTGTATACATTCGACTACGGGCGACGGGATTTACGGGAAATCGCGGGTTTTCGGTTGCCGGCGATTAAACTGCTTTCATTCGGCGTCTCATCAAAAATGAAAATATTTTTGAAAACTACAAGTCTCATGGGTTTTAGTGGTGAAAAAATAATTTTAAAAATCGTTCGGGAAATGAGTTTACTCCCTGCTTACTTTCTTTGTATACATTCGACTATACGGGATTTACGGGAAATCGGGTTTTCGGTTGCCGGCGATTAAACTGCTTTCATTCGGCGTCTCATCAAAAATGAAAATATTTTTGAAAACTACAAGTCTCATGGGTTTTAGTGGTGAAAAATAATTTTAAAAATCGTTGGAAATGAGTTTACTCCCTGCTTACTTTCTTTGTATACATTCGACTATACGGCCGATCCGGGATTTACGGGAAATCGCGGGTTTTCGGTTGCCGGCGATTAAACTGCTTTCATTCGGCGTCTCATCAAAAATGAAAATATTTTTGAAAACTACAAGTCTCATGGGTTTTAGTGGTGAAAAAATAATTTTAAAAATCGTTCGGGAAATGAGTTTACTCCCTGCTTACTTTCTTTGTATACATTCGACTATACGGGCGAGTCCGGGATTTACGGAAATCGCGGGTTTTCGGTTGCCGGCGATTAAACTGCTTTCATTCGGCGTCTCATCAAAAATGAAAATTTTTTGAAAACTACAAGTCTCATGGGTTTTAGTGGTGAAAAAATAATTTTAAAATCGTTCGGGAAATGAGTTTACTCCCTGCTTACTTTCTTTGTATACATTCGTATACGGGATTTACGGGAAATCGCGGGTTTTCGGTTGCCGGCGATTAAACTGCTTTCATTCGGCGTCTCATCAAAATGAAAATATTTTTGAAAACTACAAGTCTCATGGGTTTTAGTGGTGAAAAATAATTTTAAAATCGTTCGGGAAATGAGTTTACTCCCTGCTTACTTTCTTTGTATACATTCGACTATACGGGATTTACGGGAAATCGCGGGTTTTCGGTTGCCGGCGATTAAACTGCTTTCATTCGGCGTCTCAAAAATGAAATATTTTTGAAAACTACAAGTCTCATGGGTTTTAGTGGTGAAAAATAATTTTAAAATCGTTCGGGAAATGAGTTTACTCCCTGCTTACTTTCTTTGTATACATTCGACTATACGGCGATCCGGATACGGGAAATCGCGGGTTTTCGGTTGCCGGCGATTAAACTGCTTTCATTCGGCGTCTCATCAAAAATGAAAATATTTTGAAAACTACAAGTCTCATGGGTTTTAGTGGTGAAAAATAATTTTAAAAATCGTTCGGGAAATGAGTTTACTCCCTGCTTACTTTCTTTGTATACATTCGACTATACGGGATTTACGGGAAATCGCGGGTTTTCGGTTGCCGGCGATTAAACTGCTTTCATTCGGCGTCTCATCAAAAATGAAAATATTTTTGAAAACTACAAGTCTCATGGGTTTTAGTGGTGAAAAATAATTTTAAAAATCGTTCGGGAAATGAGTTTACTCCCTGCTTACTTTCTTTGTATACATTCGACTATACGGGCGACGGGATTTACGGGAAATCGCGGGTTTTCGGTTGCCGGCGATTAAACTGCTTTCATTCGGCGTCTCATCAAAATGAAAATATTTTGAAAACTACAAGTCTCATGGGTTTTAGTGGTGAAAAAATAATTTTAAAAATCGTTGGGAAATGAGTTTACTCCCTGCTTACTTTCTTTGTATACATTCGACTATAGGGATTTACGGGAAATCGCGGGTTTTCGGTTGCCGGCGATTAAACTGCTTTCATTCGGCGTCTCATCAAAAATGAAAATATTTTGAAAACTACAAGTCTCATGGGTTTTAGTGGTGAAAAATAATTTTAAAAATCGTTCGGGAAATGAGTTTACTCCCTGCTTACTTTCTTTGTATACATTCGACTATACGGGCGACGGGATTTACGGGAAATCGCGGGTTTTCGGTTGCCGGCGATTAAACTGCTTTCATTCGGCGTCTCATCAAAAATGAAAATATTTTTGAAAACTACAAGTCTCATGGGTTTTAGTGGTGAAAAAATAATTTTAAAATCGTTCGGGAAATGAGTTTACTCCCTGCTTACTTTCTTTGTATACATTCGACTATACGGGATTTACGGGAAATCGCGGGTTTTCGGTTGCCGGCGATTAAACTGCTTTCATTCGGCGTCTCATCAAAAATGAAATATTTTTGAAAACTACAAGTCTCATGGGTTTTAGTGGTGAAAAATAATTTTAAAAATCGTTCGGGAAATGAGTTTACTCCCTGCTTACTTTCTTTGTATACATTCGACTATACGGGATTTACGGGAAATCGCGGGTTTTCGGTTGCCGGCGATTAAACTGCTTTCATTCGGCGTCTCATCAAAAATGAAAATATTTTTGAAAACTACAAGTCTCATGGGTTTTAGTGGTGAAAAAATAATTTTAAAAATCGTTCGGGAAATGAGTTTACTCCCTGCTTACTTTCTTTGTATACATTCGACTATACGGGATTTACGGGAAATCGCGGGTTTTCGGTTGCCGGCGATTAAACTGCTTTCATTCGGCGTCTCATCAAAAATGAAAATATTTTTTGAAAACTACAAGTCTCATGGGTTTTAGTGGTGAAAAAATAATTTTAAAAATCGTTCGGGAAATGAGTTTACTCCCTGCTTACTTTCTTTGTATACATTCGACTATACGGGATTTACGGGAAATCGCGGGTTTTCGGTTGCCGGCGATTAAACTGCTTTCATTCGGCGTCTCATCAAAAATGAAAATATTTTTGAAAACTACAAGTCTCATGGGTTTTAGTGGTGAAAAAATAATTTTAAAAATCGTTCGGGAAATGAGTTTACTCCCTGCTTACTTTCTTTGTATACATTCGACTATACGGGATTTACGGGAAATCGCGGGTTTTCGGTTGCCGGCGATTAAACTGCTTTCATTCGGCGTCTCATCAAAAATGAAAATATTTTTGAAAACTACAAGTCTCATGGGTTTTAGTGGTGAAAAAATAATTTTAAAAATCGTTCGGGAAATGAGTTTACTCCCTGCTTACTTTCTTTGTATACATTCGACTATACGGGATTTACGGGAAATCGCGGGTTTTCGGTTGCCGGCGATTAAACTGCTTTCATTCGGCGTCTCATCAAAAATGAAAATATTTTTGAAAACTACAAGTCTCATGGGTTTTAGTGGTGAAAAAATAATTTTAAAAATCGTTCGGGAAATGAGTTTACTCCCTGCTTACTTTCTTTGTATACATTCGACTATACGGGCCGATCCGGGATTTACGGGAAATCGGGGTTTTCGGTTGCCGGCGATTAAACTGCTTTCATTCGGCGTCTCATCAAAAATGAAAATATTTTTGAAAACTACAAGTCTCATGGGTTTTAGTGGTGAAAAAATAATTTTAAAAATCGTTCGGGAAATGAGTTTACTCCCTGCTTACTTTCTTTGTATACATTCGACTATACGGGATTTACGGGAAATCGCGGGTTTTCGGTTGCCGGCGATTAAACTGCTTTCATTCGGCGTCTCATCAAAAATGAAAATATTTTTGAAAACTACAAGTCTCATGGGTTTTAGTGGTGAAAAAATAATTTTAAAAATCGTTCGGGAAATGAGTTTACTCCCTGCTTACTTTCTTTGTATACATTCGACTATACGGGGATCCGGGATTTACGGGAAATCGCGGGTTTTCGGTTGCCGGCGATTAAACTGCTTTCATTCGGCGTCTCATCAAAAATGAAAATATTTTTTGAAAACTACAAGTCTCATGGGTTTTAGTGGTGAAAAAATAATTTTAAAAATCGTTCGGGAAATGAGTTTACTCCCTGCTTACTTTCTTTGTATACATTCGACTATACGGGATTTACGGGAAATCGCGGGTTTTCGGTTGCCGGCGATTAAACTGCTTTCATTCGGCGTCTCATCAAAAATGAAAATATTTTTGAAAACTACAAGTCTCATGGGTTTTAGTGGTGAAAAAATAATTTTAAAAATCGTTCGGGAAATGAGTTTACTCCCTGCTTACTTTCTTTGTATACATTCGACTTACGGGCGATCCGGGATTTACGGGAAATCGCGGGTTTTCGGTTGCCGGCGATTAAACTGCTTTCATTCGGCGTCTCATCAAAAATGAAAATATTTTTGAAAACTACAAGTCTCATGGGTTTTAGTGGTGAAAAAATAATTTTAAAAATCGTTCGGGAAATGAGTTTACTCCCTGCTTACTTTCTTTGTATACATTCGACTATACGGGATTTACGGGAAATCGCGGGTTTTCGGTTGCCGGCGATTAAACTGCTTTCATTCGGCGTCTCATCAAAAATGAAAATATTTTTGAAAACTACAAGTCTCATGGGTTTTAGTGGTGAAAAAATAATTTTAAAAATCGTTCGGGAAATGAGTTTACTCCCTGCTTACTTTCTTTGTATACATTCGACTATACGGGATTTACGGGAAATCGCGGGTTTTCGGTTGCGGCGATTAAACTGCTTTCATTCGGCGTCTCATCAAAAATGAAAATATTTTTGAAAACTACAAGTCTCATGGGTTTTAGTGGTGAAAAAATAATTTTAAAAATCGTTCGGGAAATGAGTTTACTCCCTGCTTACTTTCTTTGTATACATTCGACTATACGGGCCGATCCGGATTTACGGGAAATCGCGGGTTTTCGGTTGCCGGCGATTAAACTGCTTTCATTCGGCGTCTCATCAAAAATGAAAATATTTTTGAAAACTACAAGTCTCATGGGTTTTAGTGGTGAAAAAATAATTTTAAAAATCGTTCGGGAAATGAGTTTACTCCCTGCTTACTTTCTTTGTATACATTCGACTATACGGGATTTACGGGAAATCGCGGGTTTTCGGTTGCCGGCGATTAAACTGCTTTCATTCGGCGTCTCATCAAAAATGAAAATATTTTTGAAAACTACAAGTCTCATGGTTTTAGTGGTGAAAAAATAATTTTAAAAATCGTTCGGGAAATGAGTTTACTCCCTGCTTACTTTCTTTGTATACATTCGACTATACGGGCCGATCCGGGATTTACGGGAAATCGCGGGTTTTCGGTTGCCGGCGATTAAACTGCTTTCATTCGGCGTCTCATCAAAAATGAAAATATTTTTGAAAACTACAAGTCTCATGGGTTTTAGTGGTGAAAAAATAATTTTAAAAATCGTTCGGGAAATGAGTTTACTCCCTGCTTACTTTCTTTGTATACATTCGACTATACGGGATTTACGGGAAATCGCGGGTTTTCGGTTGCCGGCGATTAAACTGCTTTCATTCGGCGTCTCATCAAAAATGAAAATATTTTTGAAAACTACAAGTCTCATGGGTTTTAGTGGTGAAAAAATAATTTTAAAAATCGTTCGGGAAATGAGTTTACTCCCTGCTTACTTTCTTTGTATACATTCGACTATACGGGATTTACGGGAAATCGCGGGTTTTCGGTTGCCGGCGATTAAACTGCTTTCATTCGGCGTCTCATCAAAAATGAAAATATTTTTGAAAACTACAAGTCTCATGGGTTTTAGTGGTGAAAAAATAATTTTAAAAATCGTTCGGGAAATGAGTTTACTCCCTGCTTACTTTCTTTGTATACATTCGACTATACGGGACGGGATTTACGGGAAATCGCGGGTTTTCGGTTGCCGGCGATTAAACTGCTTTCATTCGGCGTCTCATCAAAAATGAAAATATTTTTGAAAACTACAAGTCTCATGGGTTTTAGTGGTGAAAAAATAATTTTAAAAATCGTTCGGGAAATGAGTTTACTCCCTGCTTACTTTCTTTGTATACATTCGACTATACGGGATTTACGGGAAATCGCGGGTTTTCGGTTGCCGGCGATTAAACTGCTTTCATTCGGCGTCTCATCAAAAATGAAAATATTTTTGAAAACTACAAGTCTCATGGGTTTTAGTGGTGAAAAAATAATTTTAAAAATCGTTCGGGAAATGAGTTTACTCCCTGCTTACTTTCTTTGTATACATTCGACTATACGGGCCGATCCGGGATTTACGGGAAATCGCGGGTTTTCGGTTGCCGGCGATTAAACTGCTTTCATTCGGCGTCTCATCAAAAATGAAAATATTTTTGAAAACTACAAGTCTCATGGGTTTTAGTGGTGAAAAAATAATTTTAAAAATCGTTCGGGAAATGAGTTTACTCCCTGCTTACTTTCTTTGTATACATTCGACTATACGGGATTTACGGGAAATCGCGGGTTTTCGGTTGCCGGCGATTAAACTGCTTTCATTCGGCGTCTCATCAAAAATGAAAATATTTTTGAAAACTACAAGTCTCATGGGTTTTAGTGGTGAAAAAATAATTTTAAAAATCGTTCGGGAAATGAGTTTACTCCCTGCTTACTTTCTTTGTATACATTCGACTATACGGGATTTACGGGAAATCGCGGGTTTTCGGTTGCCGGCGATTAAACTGCTTTCATTCGGCGTCTCATCAAAAATGAAAATATTTTTGAAAACTACAAGTCTCATGGGTTTTAGTGGTGAAAAAATAATTTTAAAAATCGTTCGGGAAATGAGTTTACTCCCTGCTTACTTTCTTTGTATACATTCGACTATACGGGGGATTTACGGGAAATCGCGGGTTTTCGGTTGCCGGCGATTAAACTGCTTTCATTCGGCGTCTCATCAAAAATGAAAATATTTTTGAAAACTACAAGTCTCATGGGTTTTAGTGGTGAAAAAATAATTTTAAAAATCGTTCGGGAAATGAGTTTACTCCCTGCTTACTTTCTTTGTATACATTCGACTATACGGGATTTACGGGAAATCGCGGGTTTTCGGTTGCCGGCGATTAAACTGCTTTCATTCGGCGTCTCATCAAAAATGAAAATATTTTTGAAAACTACAAGTCTCATGGGTTTTAGTGGTGAAAAAATAATTTTAAAAATCGTTCGGGAAATGAGTTTACTCCCTGCTTACTTTCTTTGTATACATTCGACTATACGGGATCCGGGATTTACGGGAAATCGCGGGTTTTCGGTTGCCGGCGATTAAACTGCTTTCATTCGGCGTCTCATCAAAAAAAAAATATTTTTGAAAACTACAAGTCTCATGGGTTTTAGTGGTGAAAAAATAATTTTAAAAATCGTTCGGGAAATGAGTTTACTCCCTGCTTACTTTCTTTGTATACATTCGACTATACGGGATTTACGGGAAATCGCGGGTTTTCGGTTGCCGGCGATTAAACTGCTTTCATTCGGCGTCTCATCAAAAATGAAAATATTTTTGAAAACTACAAGTCTCATGGGTTTTAGTGGTGAAAAAATAATTTTAAAAATCGTTCGGGAAATGAGTTTACTCCCTGCTTACTTTCTTTGTATACATTCGACTATACGGGATTTACGGAAATCGCGGGTTTTCGGTTGCCGGCGATTGAACTGGTTTCATTTGGCGTCTCATCAAAAATGAAAATATTTTTGAAAACTACAAGTCTCATGGGTTTTAGTGGTGAAAAATAATTTTAAAAATCGTTCGGGAAATGAGTTTACCCCCTGCTTACTTTCTTTGTATACATTCGACTATACGGGATTTACGGGAAATCGCGGGTTTTCGGTTGCCGGCGATTAAACTGCTTTTATTCGGCGTCTCATCAAAAATGAAAATATTTTTGAAAACTACAAGTCTCATGGGTTTTAGTGGTGAAAAAATAATTTTAAAAATCGTTCGGGAAATGAGTTTACTCCCTGCTTACTTTCTTTGTATACATTCGACTATACGGGATTTACGGGAAATCGCGGGTTTTCGGTTGCCGGCGATTAAACTGCTTTCATTCGGCGTCTCATCAAAAATGAAAATATTTTTGAAAACTACAAGTCTCATGGGTTTTAGTGGTGAAAAAATAATTTTAAAAATCGTTCGGGAAATGAGTTTACTCCCTGCTTACTTTCTTTGTATACATTCGACTATACGGGCGATCCGGGATTTACGGGAAATCGCGGGTTTTCGGTTGCCGGCGATTAAACTGCTTTCATTCGGCGTCTCATCAAAAATGAAAATATTTTTGAAAACTACAAGTCTCATGGGTTTTAGTGGTGAAAAAATAATTTTAAAAATCGTTCGGGAAATGAGTTTACTCCTGCTTACTTTCTTTGTATACATTCGACTATACGGGATTTACGGGAAATCGCGGGTTTTCGGTTGCCGGCGATTAAACTGCTTTCATTCGGCGTCTCATCAAAAATGAAAATATTTTTGAAAACTACAAGTCTCATGGGTTTTAGTGGTGAAAAAATAATTTTAAAAATCGTTCGGGAAATGAGTTTACTCCCTGCTTACTTTCTTTGTATACATTCGACTATACGGGATTTACGGGAAATCGCGGGTTTTCGGTTGCCGGCGATTAAACTGCTTTCATTCGGCGTCTCATCAAAAATGAAAATATTTTTGAAAACTACAAGTCTCATGGGTTTTAGTGGTGAAAAAATAATTTTAAAAATCGTTCGGGAAATGAGTTTACTCCCTGCTTACTTTCTTTGTATACATTCGACTATACGGGATTTACGGGAAATCGCGGGTTTTCGGTTGCCGGCGATTAAACTGCTTTCATTCGGCGTCTCATCAAAAATGAAAATATTTTTGAAAACTACAAGTCTCATGGGTTTTAGTGGTGAAAAAATAATTTTAAAAATCGTTCGGGAAATGAGTTTACTCCCTGCTTACTTTCTTTGTATACATTCGACTATACGGGATCGGGATTTACGGGAAATCGCGGGTTTTCGGTTGCCGGCGATTAAACTGCTTTCATTCGGCGTCTCATCAAAAATGAAAATATTTTTGAAAACTACAAGTCTCAGTTTTAGTGGTGAAAAAATAATTTTAAAAATCGTTCGGGAAATGAGTTTACTCCCTGCTTACTTTCTTTGTATACATTCGACTATACGGGCCGATCCGGGATTTACGGGAAATCGCGGGTTTTCGGTTGCCGGCGATTAAACTGCTTTCATTCGGAAAACTACAAGTCTCATGGGTTTTAGTGGTGAAAAAATAATTTTAAAAATCGTTCGGGAAATGAGTTTACTCCCTGCTTACTTTCTTTGTATACATTCGACTATACGGGCCGATCCGGGATTTACGGGAAATCGCGGGTTTTCGGTTGCCGGCGATTAAACTGCTTTCATTCGGCGTCTCATCAAAAATGAAAATATTTTTGAAAACTACAAGTCTCATGGGTTTTAGTGGTGAAAAAATAATTTTAAAAATCGTTCGGGAAATGAGTTTACTCCCTGCTTACTTTCTTTGTATACATTCGACTATACGGGATTTACGGGAAATCGCGGGTTTTCGGTTGCCGGCGATTAAACTGCTTTCATTCGGCGTCTCATCAAAAATGAAAATATTTTTGAAAACTACAAGTCTCATGGTTTTAGTGGTGAAAAAATAATTTTAAAAATCGTTCGGGAAATGAGTTTACTCCCTGCTTACTTTCTTTGTATACATTCGACTATACGGGATTTACGGGAAATCGCGGGTTTTCGGTTGCCGGCGATTAAACTGCTTTCATTCGGCGTCTCATCAAAAATGAAAATATTTTTGAAAACTACAAGTCTCATGGGTTTTAGTGGTGAAAAAATAATTTTAAAAATCGTTCGGGAAATGAGTTTACTCCCTGCTTACTTTCTTTGTATACATTCGACTATACGGGGATCCGGGATTTACGGGAAATCGCGGGTTTTCGGTTGCCGGCGATTAAACTGCTTTCATTCGGCGTCTCATCAAAAATGAAAATATTTTTGAAAACTACAAGTCTCATGGGTTTTAGTGGTGAAAAAATAATTTTAAAAATCGTTCGGGAAATGAGTTTACTCCCTGCTTACTTTCTTTGTATACATTCGACTATACGGGATCGGGATTTACGGGAAATCGCGGGTTTTCGGTTGCCGGCGATTAAACTGCTTTCATTCGGCGTCTCATCAAAAATGAAAATATTTTTGAAAACTACAAGTCTCATGGGTTTTAGTGGTGAAAAAATAATTTTAAAAATCGTTCGGGAAATGAGTTTACTCCCTGCTTACTTTCTTTGTATACATTCGACTATACGATGGGATTTACGGGAAATCGCGGGTTTTCGGTTGCCGGCGATTAAACTGCTTTCATTCGGCGTCTCATCAAAAATGAAAATATTTTTGAAAACTACAAGTCTCATGGGTTTTAGTGGTGAAAAAATAATTTTAAAAATCGTTCGGGAAATGAGTTTACTCCCTGCTTACTTTCTTTGTATACATTCGACTATACGGGATGATTTACGGGAAATCGCGGGTTTTCGGTTGCCGGCGATTAAACTGCTTTCATTCGGCGTCTCATCAAAAATGAAAATATTTTTGAAAACTACAAGTCTCATGGGTTTTAGTGGTGAAAAAATAATTTTAAAAATCGTTCGGGAAAAGAGTTTACTCCCTGCTTACTTTCTTTGTATACATTCGACTATACGGGCGATCCGGGATTTACGGGAAATCGCGGGTTTTCGGTTGCCGGCGATTAAACTGCTTTCATTCGGCGTCTCATCAAAAATGAAAATATTTTTGAAAACTACAAGTCTCATGGGTTTTAGTGGTGAAAAAATAATTTAAAAATCGTTCGGGAAATGAGTTTACTCCCTGCTTACTTTCTTTGTATACATTCGACTTTACGGGCCGAGTCCGGGATTTACGGGAAATCGCGGGTTTTCGGTTGCCGGCGATTAAACTGCTTTCATTCGGCGTCTCATCAAAAATGAAAATATTTTTGAAAACTACAAGTCTCATGGGTTTTAGTGGTGAAAAAATAATTTTAAAAATCGTTCGGGAAATGAGTTTACTCCCTGCTTACTTTCTTTGTATACATTCGACTATACGGGCCATCCCGGGATTTACGGGAAATCGCGGGTTTTCGGTTGCCGGCGATTAAACTGCTTTCATTCGGCGTCTCATCAAAAATGAAAATATTTTTGAAAACTACAAGTCTCATGGGTTTTAGTGGTGAAAAAATAATTTTAAAAATCGTTCGGGAAATGAGTTTACTCCCTGCTTACTTTCTTTGTATACATTCGACTATACGGGCCGCCGGATTTACGGGAAATCGCGGGTTTTCGGTTGCCGGCGATTAAACTGCTTTCATTCGGCGTCTCATCAAAACTACAAGTCTCATGGGTTTTAGTGGTGAAAAAATAATTTTAAAAATCGTTCGGGAAATGAGTTTACTCCCTGCTTACTTTCTTTGTATACATTCGACTATACGGGCGATCCCGGATTTACGGGAAATCGGGGTTTTCGGTTGCCGGCGATTAAACTGCTTTCATTCGGCGTCTCATCAAAAATGAAAATATTTTTGAAAACTACAAGTCTCATGGGTTTTAGTGGTGAAAAAATAATTTTAAAAATCGTTCGGGAAATGAGTTTACTCCCTGCTTACTTTCTTTGTATACATTCGACTATACGGGATTTACGGGAAATCGCGGGTTTTCGGTTGCCGGCGATTAAACTGCTTTCATTCGGCGTCTCATCAAAAATGAAAATATTTTTGAAAACTACAAGTCTCATGGGTTTTAGTGGTGAAAAAATAATTTTAAAAATCGTTCGGGAAATGAGTTTACTCCCTGCTTACTTTCTTTGTATACATTCGACTATACGGGATTTACGGGAAATCGCGGGTTTTCGGTTGCCGGCGATTAAACTGCTTTCATTCGGCGTCTCATCAAAAATGAAAATATTTTTGAAAACTACAAGTCTCATGGGTTTTAGTGGTGAAAAAATAATTTTAAAAATCGTTCGGGAAATGAGTTTACTCCCTGCTTACTTTCTTTGTATACATTCGACTATACGGCGATCCGGATTTACGGGAAATCGCGGGTTTTCGGTTGCCGGCGATTAAACTGCTTTCATTCGGCGTCTCATCAAAAATGAAAATATTTTTGAAAACTACAAGTCTCATGGGTTTTAGTGGTGAAAAAATAATTTTAAAAATCGTTCGGGAAATGAGTTTACTCCCTGCTTACTTTCTTTGTATACATTCGACTATACGGGCGGATCCCGGGATTTACGGGAAATCGCGGGTTTTCGGTTGCCGGCGATTAAACTGCTTTCATTCGGCGTCTCATCAAAAATGAAAATATTTTTGAAAACTACAAGTCTCATGGGTTTTAGTGGTGAAAAAATAATTTTAAAAATCGTTCGGGAAATGAGTTTACTCCCTGCTTACTTTCTTTGTATACATTCGACTATACGGATTTACGGGAAATCGCGGGTTTTCGGTTGCCGGCGATTAAACTGCTTTCATTCGGCGTCTCATCAAAAATGAAAATATTTTTGAAAACTACAAGTCTCATGGGTTTTAGTGGTGAAAAAATAATTTTAAAAATCGTTCGGGAAATGAGTTTACTCCCTGCTTACTTTCTTTGTATACATTCGACTATACGGGCGATCCGGGATTTACGGGAAATCGCGGGTTTTCGGTTGCCGGCGATTAAACTGCTTTCATTCGGCGTCTCATCAAAAATGAAAATATTTTTGAAAACTACAAGTCTCATGGGTTTTAGTGGTGAAAAAATAATTTTAAAAATCGTTCGGGAAATGAGTTTACTCCCTGCTTACTTTCTTTGTATACATTCGACTATACGGCCGATCCGGGATTTACGGGAAATCGCGGGTTTTCGGTTGCCGGCGATTAAACTGCTTTCATTCGGCGTCTCATCAAAAATGAAAATATTTTTGAAAACTACAAGTCTCATGGGTTTTAGTGGTGAAAAAATAATTTTAAAAATCGTTCGGGAAATGAGTTTACTCCCTGCTTACTTTCTTTGTATACATTCGACTATACGGGCGATCCGGGATTTACGGGAAATCGCGGGTTTTCGGTTGCCGGCGATTAAACTGCTTTCATTCGGCGTCTCATCAAAAATGAAAATATTTTTGAAAACTACAAGTCTCATGGGTTTTAGTGGTGAAAAAATAATTTTAAAAATCGTTCGGGAAATGAGTTTACTCCCTGCTTACTTTCTTTGTATACATTCGACTATACGGGATCCGGGATTTACGGGAAATCGCGGGTTTTCGGTTGCCGGCGATTAAACTGCTTTCATTCGGCGTCTCATCAAAAATGAAAATATTTTTGAAAACTACAAGTCTCATGGGTTTTAGTGGTGAAAAAATAATTTTAAAAATCGTTCGGGAAATGAGTTTACTCCCTGCTTACTTTCTTTGTATACATTCGACTATACGGGCCGTCCGGGATTTACGGGAAATCGCGGGTTTCGGTTGCCGGCGATTAAACTGCTTTCATTCGGCGTCTCATCAAAAATGAAAATATTTTTGAAAACTACAAGTCTCATGGGTTTTAGTGGTGAAAAAATAATTTTAAAAATCGTTCGGGAAATGAGTTTACTCCCTGCTTACTTTCTTTGTATACATTCGACTATACGGGATTTACGGGAAATCGCGGGTTTTCGGTTGCCGGCGATTAAACTGCTTTCATTCGGCGTCTCATCAAAAATGAAAATATTTTTGAAAACTACAAGTCTCATGGGTTTTAGTGGTGAAAAAATA
Organism: Hydractinia echinata; assembly: GCA_030067915.1. Taxonomy (NCBI): domain Eukaryota; kingdom Metazoa; phylum Cnidaria; class Hydrozoa; order Anthoathecata; family Hydractiniidae; genus Hydractinia; species Hydractinia echinata. The sequence goes on along the minus strand of JASGCC010003098.1, from coordinate 5,066 downwards.
ATTTTAAAAATCGTTCGGGAAATGAGTTTACTCCCTGCTTACTTTCTTTGTATACATTCGACTATACGGGATTTACGGGAAATCGCGGGTTTTCGGTTGCCGGCGATTAAACTGCTTTCATTCGGCGTCTCATCAAAAATGAAAATATTTTTGAAAACTACAAGTCTCATGGGTTTTAGTGGTGAAAAAATAATTTTAAAAATCGTTCGGGAAATGAGTTTACTCCCTGCTTACTTTCTTTGTATACATTCGACTATACGGGCGACGGGATTTACGGGAAATCGCGGGTTTTCGGTTGCCGGCGATTAAACTGCTTTCATTCGGCGTCTCATCAAAAATGAAAATATTTTTGAAAACTACAAGTCTCATGGGTTTTAGTGGTGAAAAAATAATTTTAAAAATCGTTCGGGAAATGAGTTTACTCCCTGCTTACTTTCTTTGTATACATTCGACTATACGGGATTTACGGGAAATCGCGGGTTTTCGGTTGCCGGCGATTAAACTGCTTTCATTCGGCGTCTCATCAAAAATGAAAATATTTTTGAAAACTACAAGTCTCATGGGTTTTAGTGGTGAAAAAATAATTTTAAAAATCGTTCGGGAAATGAGTTTACTCCCTGCTTACTTTCTTTGTATACATTCGACTATACGGCGATCCGGGATTTACGGGAAATCGCGGGTTTTCGGTTGCCGGCGATTAAACTGCTTTCATTCGGCGTCTCATCAAAACTACAAGTCTCATGGGTTTTAGTGGTGAAAAAATAATTTTAAAAATCGTTCGGGAAATGAGTTTACTCCCTGCTTACTTTCTTTGTATACATTCGACTATACGGGACGGGATTTACGGGAAATCGCGGGTTTTCGGTTGCCGGCGATTAAACTGCTTTCATTCGGCGTCTCATCAAAAATGAAAATATTTTTGAAAACTACAAGTCTCATGGGTTTTAGTGGTGAAAAAATAATTTTAAAAATCGTTCGGGAAATGAGTTTACTCCCTGCTTACTTTCTTTGTATACATTCGACTATACGGGATTTACGGGAAATCGCGGGTTTTCGGTTGCCGGCGATTAAACTGCTTTCATTCGGCGTCTCATCAAAAATGAAAATATTTTTGAAAACTACAAGTCTCATGGGTTTTAGTGGTGAAAAAATAATTTTAAAAATCGTTCGGGAAATGAGTTTACTCCCTGCTTACTTTCTTTGTATACATTCGACTATACGGGCGATCCGGGATTTACGGGAAATCGCGGGTTTTCGGTTGCCGGCGATTAAACTGCTTTCATTCGGCGTCTTATTTTTGAAAACTACAAGTCTCATGGGTTTTAGTGGTGAAAAAATAATTTTAAAAATCGTTCGGGAAATGAGTTTACTCCCTGCTTACTTTCTTTGTATACATTCGACTATACGGGCATCCGGGATTTACGGGAAATCGCGGGTTTTCGGTTGCCGGCGATTAAACTGCTTTCATTCGGCGTCTCATCAAAAATGAAAATATTTTTGAAAACTACAAGTCTCATGGGTTTTAGTGGTGAAAAAATAATTTTAAAAATCGTTCGGGAAATGAGTTTACTCCCTGCTTACTTTCTTTGTATACATTCGACTATACGGGCGATCCGGGATTTACGGGAAATCGCGGGTTTTCGGTTGCCGGCGATTAAACTGCTTTCATTCGGCGTCTCATCAAAAATGAAAATATTTTTGAAAACTACAAGTCTCATGGGTTTTAGTGGTGAAAAAATAATTTTAAAAATCGTTCGGGAAATGAGTTTACTCCCTGCTTACTTTCTTTGTATACATTCGACTATACGGGGATGGATTTACGGGAAATCGCGGGTTTTCGGTTGCCGGCGATTAAACTGCTTTCATTCGGCGTCTCATCAAAAATGAAAATATTTTTGAAAACTACAAGTCTCATGGGTTTTAGTGGTGAAAAAATAATTTTAAAAATCGTTCGGGAAATGAGTTTACTCCCTGCTTACTTTCTTTGTATACATTCGACTATACGGGCATCCGGGATTTACGGGAAATCGCGGGTTTTCGGTTGCCGGCGATTAAACTGCTTTCATTCGGCGTCTCATCAAAAATGAAAATATTTTTGAAAACTACAAGTCTCATGGGTTTTAGTGGTGAAAAAATAATTTTAAAAATCGTTCGGGAAATGAGTTTACTCCCTGCTTACTTTCTTTGTATACATTCGACTATACGGGACGGGATTTACGGGAAATCGCGGGTTTTCGGTTGCCGGCGATTAAACTGCTTTCATTCGGCGTCTCATCAAAAATGAAAATATTTTTGAAAACTACAAGTCTCATGGGTTTTAGTGGTGAAAAAATAATTTTAAAAATCGTTCGGGAAATGAGTTTACTCCCTGCTTACTTTCTTTGTATACATTCGACTATACGGATTTACGGGAAATCGCGGGTTTTCGGTTGCCGGCGATTAAACTGCTTTCATTCGGCGTCTCATCAAAAATGAAAATATTTTTGAAAACTACAAGTCTCATGGGTTTTAGTGGTGAAAAAATAATTTTAAAAATCGTTCGGGAAATGAGTTTACTCCCTGCTTACTTTCTTTGTATACATTCGACTATACGGGATTTACGGGAAATCGCGGGTTTTCGGTTGCCGGCGATTAAACTGCTTTCATTCGGCGTCTCATCAAAAATGAAAATTTTTTGAAAACTACAAGTCTCATGGGTTTTAGTGGTGAAAAAATAATTTTAAAAATCGTTCGGGAAATGAGTTTACTCCCTGCTTACTTTCTTTGTATACATTCGACTATACGGCGATCGGGATTTACGGGAAATCGCGGGTTTTCGGTTGCCGGCGATTAAACTGCTTTCATTCGGCGTCTCATCAAAAATGAAAATATTTTTGAAAACTACAAGTCTCATGGGTTTTAGTGGTGAAAAAATAATTTTAAAAATCGTTCGGGAAATGAGTTTACTCCCTGCTTACTTTCTTTGTATACATTCGACTATACGGGATTTACGGGAAATCGCGGGTTTTCGGTTGCCGGCGATTAAACTGCTTTCATTCGGCGTCTCATCAAAAATGAAAATATTTTTGAAAACTACAAGTCTCATGGGTTTTAGTGGTGAAAAAATAATTTTAAAAATCGTTGGGAAATGAGTTTACTCCTGCTTACTTTCTTTGTATACATTCGACTATACGGGCTATCCGGGATTTACGGGAAATCGCGGGTTTTCGGTTGCCGGCGATTAAACTGCTTTCATTCGGCGTCTCATCAAAAACTACAAGTCTCATGGGTTTTAGTGGTGAAAAAATAATTTTAAAAATCGTTCGGGAAATGAGTTTACTCCCTGCTTACTTTCTTTGTATACATTCGACTATACGGGCGATCCGGATTTACGGGAAATCGCGGGTTTTCGGTTGCCGGCGATTAAACTGCTTTCATTCGGCGTCTCATCAAAAATGAAAATATTTTTGAAAACTACAAGTCTCATGGGTTTTAGTGGTGAAAAAATAATTTTAAAAATCGTTCGGGAAATGAGTTTACCCTGCTTACTTTCTTTGTATACATTCGACTATACGGGCCGATCCGGGATTTACGGGAAATCGCGGGTTTTCGGTTGCCGGCGATTAAACTGCTTTCATTCGGCGTCTCATCAAAAATGAAAATATTTTTGAAAACTACAAGTCTCATGGGTTTTAGTGGTGAAAAAATAATTTTAAAAATCGTTCGGGAAATGAGTTTACTCCCTGCTTACTTTCTTTGTATACATTCGACTATACGGGATTTACGGGAAATCGCGGGTTTTCGGTTGCCGGCGATTAAACTGCTTTCATTCGGCGTCTCATCAAAAATGAAAATATTTTTGAAAACTACAAGTCTCATGGGTTTTAGTGGTGAAAAAATAATTTTAAAAATCGTTCGGGAAATGAGTTTACTCCCTGCTTACTTTCTTTGTATACATTCGACTATACGGGCTGATCCGGGATTTACGGGAAATCGCGGGTTTTCGGTTGCCGGCGATTAAACTGCTTTCATTCGGCGTCTCATCAAAAATGAAAATATTTTTGAAAACTACAAGTCTCATGGGTTTTAGTGGTGAAAAAATAATTTTAAAAATCGTTCGGGAAATGAGTTTACTCCCTGCTTACTTTCTTTGTATACATTCGACTATACGGGATTTACGGGAAATCGCGGGTTTTCGGTTGCCGGCGATTAAACTGCTTTCATTCGGCGTCTCATCAAAAATGAAAATATTTTTGAAAACTACAAGTCTCATGGGTTTTAGTGGTGAAAAAATAATTTTAAAATCGTTCGGGAAATGAGTTTACTCCCTGCTTACTTTCTTTGTATACATTCGACTATACGGCGATCCGGGATTTACGGGAAATCGCGGGTTTTCGGTTGCCGGCGATTAAACTGCTTTCATTCGGCGTCTCATCAAAATGAAAATATTCTTTCATGGGTTTTAGTGGTGAAAAAATAATTTTAAAAATCGTTCGGGAAATGAGTTTACTCCCTGCTTACTTTCTTTGTATACATTCGACTATACGGGATTTACGGGAAATCGCGGGTTTTCGGTTGCCGGCGATTAAACTGCTTTCATTCGGCGTCTCATCAAAAATGAAAATATTTTTGAAAACTACAAGTCTCATGGGTTTTAGTGGTGAAAAAATAATTTTAAAAATCGTTCGGGAAATGAGTTTACTCCTGCTTACTTTCTTTGTATACATTCGACTATAGGGATCCGGGATTTACGGGAAATCGCGGGTTTTCGGTTGCCGGCGATTAAACTGCTTTCATTCGGCGTCTCATCAAAAATGAAAATATTTTTGAAAACTACAAGTCTCATGGGTTTTAGTGGTGAAAAAATAATTTTAAAAATCGTTCGGGAAATGAGTTTACTCCCTGCTTACTTTCTTTGTATACATTCGACTATACGGGATTTACGGGAAATCGCGGGTTTTCGGTTGCCGGCGATTAAACTGCTTTCATTCGGCGTCTCATCAAAAATGAAAATATTTTTGAAAACTACAAGTCTCATGGGTTTTAGTGGTGAAAAAATAATTTTAAAAATCGTTGGGAAATGAGTT
>JASGCC010003097.1:0-25300 GCA_030067915.1 Hydractinia echinata | reverse complement strand
AGTTTTTATCATTTATGAAATTACTTCAAGTTTTGGTAAAAAACAGATTTTGTGTTGTCTTTAAAAAATGATAAAATTTTAACATTTTGAAGGAACCATATCGGTAGGATCATAAGTTATTAACATTAAACTAGGAAACAAAAAAATGATAAAAATTTAACAAGTGGATTTCTTTGAAAATGATAAAAAGTAGCATAAAATCTGTTTAAGATTTTCCAATCACTTCCCCTTGTTACATAATACTAACAGGATCATATTAGAACACAATTTATGATTTTTGACTTCAAAAACAAAAAAGTGATAAAAATATAACAGCCTAAAGTTCAGATTTTGTAAATTTTTATCACGAAATTGCTTGAAAACCAAAAAAGTTAAACTACACATTCTTGGATATTTCATTCAGAACAAGTCTCATATAACAATTAAAGACACCTAGAAATGTCTAACGTAAACAAATAACGATAAAATATTAACAAAATAGCTATACTGAAATGTTATGGAACTAATGTGTATGTTAAATTTTTACCAATAGAAGAACTAGTACTGGCAAATCCTCACTCTTTATGCATAATCAAAGCTCAAAGGGCTAAAATTATATTACTACAAAGGAAGACAAACTCTGATAATTTGTAAACAGACACAAAATGATAATATTTTAACAATTGTGAAGTTTTTGTTATTGTTTTATCATTTTACTGTCACAGTAGACCATTTTATCACTTAAATTACTAGTAAGTTGAAACTTAAGAAAAGCAAATAAAACTAAAAATATAGAAATTATATCAAATAAATGATAAAAAACTAACAACTAGAAGGAATGTTATTAAATTATCAATATTTTGTCAACGCTCTGATAGATTTTGTAAATATCTATTTTTTTCTAATTCTTATTTATATGGAAAGATAGTTTAGTTAAAAAGATTCTATAATTAGATCCAGATTTTCACAAATATTATAAAAGCTTAACAATGTTAATTTTTTATCACAATTCTGTAAGAAAGATATTTTTTAATTTCTTTCCAACGCAGTCTTGTAAAGTACAATAGTACCCATCATCTGAGAAATCTTTATTAGACTAAACTAAAAATTGAGTGAGTTATGACAAAATCATTTTTTTTCACAAATTTTAAATGTCCACAATGAAGCCTCATATTTTTTATCATGTCCATATAATATAGATAAAAGCTTTAACTTTAAAAAAATTTTCATGTAAGAACATTGGGTGTGTGATTATAAAAGTGTGCCAAGCCTAATTTAGGTGCATCATGCACCACACACCAGGTGAAAAATTCATGACGAGGCCTGCATAATACTAAAAGTCTACTGTAACACTAGCAGGCAGAAGATAGAATAAAGCTTTTTTCCAGATAATTTCCTGTTGCATAAAAACTGTTAGGTTTGGTAAATGGACAGGACTCGGAATAGCTTCTGTATTTCCTCATACAGCATTAGTCCCTGCAAAAGACTGGTGGCAAATATATTTAGCTAACTTAAGTAAGGATATCAGATTTTTCACACAAGAATGTTTCAGATATATTAAAAAGTAACATTAACAATTTTCTTAGATTATTATTTATCTTTAGATGCAGGAATATGTATAAATCAGGGAGTGTCTCCACGAGTCCAACTCGTGTTATGGTCACTAAATAGACTTGCATTGAAAGTTAAAATTTGCTTCTGTAGAAATGAAGCCAAAAAAATCGTTTTTCTAGAGTGTAGTTCAGTTGCCTTTTGCAGCAGTAGATGAAACTATTAAAAGCTCAAGTGAAAAAACAATTGTCAAATCTTCTGAACTTCACTTTCCTGTTTTAATTTCAAAATTAAGGGTATCTAAAACAATAAATACGAATCAAAATGTTTTTACGGATCCATCTACAATGTCAATATCACGATAACGGTTGTTATAACAAGATAACTGTTAACAAGGGATCAATAGCATATAGTGCTCTCAGACCATAGCCGCAAAGAGGTTTTCTTATCTGCAGACAGCAATTTTTTGCAAACTGACTTTATGTTTCTGATTTGACCAAATAGTTAAATTTATTCCCTAATTTTTATGCAAATTCTAGTCAAAATAAATTATTGATTATATATTTTTAAAAATATATACAACTCCTGTTTTGACATGCTTATGTCATCTTCAGGTTAATAACTTTACAAGTTTGCTAATCCTGATATATATAATATATACACAAATATTAAAATATTTTACAATAGTTATTAGATACAAGGGTTTCTAAATATAAGTTATAACAATAGAAAATGTTAAATTAGGACACACCTATAATATATAACAACACTACAAAAAAATTCAGTTAGCGGGATGAAGATAATTAACAAGAATTAAAAAGAAAAAAATTATCGGGAAGTTCAATACTCGGATATATTCTTATTTGCTGATGATAATAAATTATTTCGTGAAATATTTTCGAGTGAGGACTCACGCAAACTACAAGAAGATCTAAATAGTATAGTGCAGTGGTCTAATAATACCCTGTTGAAATTTCATCCAGATAAATGTGTTGCAATGAGAATAACTACAAAAAATAGACTATCAAGTCCATGCAATTACGTTATGAATGGTTCCGCCCTTAGAAATACAAGTTGTGAAGAAGATCTTGGTGTATTAATAGATAACCATCTAACATTTTCAAACCACATTTCATCAAAGGTTAAAAAAGCAAATCAGATTATGGGCTTGATTCGAAGGACATTTGACTATATGGATAATGAAAACTTTGTCTTGTTGTTCACATCCCTTGTCAGACCACATATTGAGTATGCTAACACAGTATGGTGTACATTCTTGAAAAAGGACATGTTGATTGTGGAAAACGTACAACGTAGAGCTACAAAAATGCTCCCAGGTATGAAGGATTTAACTTATGATGAAAGGCTCAGGTTACTGAAACTTCCCTCATTATTCTACAGAAGATATCGAGCAGATATGATTGAGACTTTCAAGATAACTAATAATGTTTATGACGAAGCTGTTACTGAGAACTTGTTATTGCCAAAATTGTCTAACACCAGAGGACACGATAAAGCACTTTTTAAAAGAAGCTGTAACTTGGATTTGCGAAAGTTCTCATTCACGAATCGTGTAGTGGCTTTATGGAATTCTTTACCTGAGGACACAGTGTCATGTAACACAGTGAATCAATTTAAAATGAAGCTAGACAAATTATGGTCTGATAAAGACCAATTATATTATTATGATCTGGATATTACTAATTTCATATATTAGATAGGGAGGAGTGTCTTTGTGAATGGGGTGTTTGAACAATTTGTATGGGGTAATTTCGTTATTATCATACTCTTTTCTTGTTTGTTTGTGTTTGTTTGATTGTTTTGCGATCATTATTTTTTTTTTTTTTTTTTTTTTTTTTTTTAATTGCCTTTTTTCAAATTTTATTTATAATCTAAAGCAAAGTTAAATATTTTACCAATTACATTTTAAAAAGTATTAAAAATTCAAAATCATAGTATTTCATGCCTGGTACACAGATGTATTCGAAATCGCAGTGTAAATGTGTTTACTCAAATTGACTGAGAAGCCTCCTTGTTCAATTGCTTTTAGGTAGCTGCTATAAGGTTTATTCAAATCTTATCCATGTTCTTTACTGAGCTTCCATTCTTGTCCAGGGAGTTTATTATTTAATTATTTTTATTTTCTGGGTTGTTTTTTTGTTTTGTTTTTTTTGTTGTTTTTTGTTTTTTTTATCTATTTATTATGAGCTGACCCTAGAGGTTGTTGTAACCTGAAATTATTGTCAGAATACACTATACTATACTATCATAATAGAAAAAAGTATAAAGTGAATACAAAAAATGTGTGAATAAATGCAACTTTACTAAGATAAGTGTAAAATAGAAATAAACATTGAAGAAAAAAAGGAATATAATATTATATTGTTAGAAACATACTTTACCTGTGTGTTAAGTATGGGTTTTTCCCAGTCGAACTAGTATGGGTTTTCCCAGTTGTGTTATTTTTAAGAATTTTTGAAATTATTGTTTGTTATTTCTAATAGAATTGTCAGGAAATTGTCAGCAAAATTCAAATCAGCAAAAAATTCAATATTAAATTCTATTCCTGCCTGGTTTGTTTTGGAAGATTAGACCTTATGGGAAGTGGGGACATGTTAATAAGCTATAATTTTTTTTGTGGAACAAAATTATTGTGTTACTGTGGAAAGTTTATCATTTCTTAAACATAATAGTTTAGTAGGCAACGTTTCGGAGATCCTTCTCCCATCATCGGGCAAAGTAAAATGATGCTGAGCATGTATTTATATAATTGCAGATGATCGAAATTCATAAAAATTAACCAATCAGGAACAAGCTGATATTTATAGTTAATTATGGTAATTAACATTTTTCGGACCTAGATGGAGATAACTACTTCTTCTGTCGGGCTGGTAACCAAATCTCGGGAAGTTGATACGCAATGCTGTTTATGTGTTTGTCACGTTCTACACTGTCGATGATTTATTTTATCTTCCTAGCCGTTGTTCTGGATTCTTTGTCAATGATCTTCTTCTCATCCCAATTAAACTGATGACTTCTGCTCCAGCTCTGGTCCGCAATTTCGTTTTTCTTCGCATCCCCGTTTCTCACTGCACGCATATGTTCTTGAACTTGTTGCTTGAACTTTCTTTTTGTTTCACCTATATATGCATTGCAATCTTTACACAGGATTTTGTAAACAACATTGCTTTGTTCTTCCAGGTTAATTTTGTCTTTTGGTTTAGACAAAGTGCTTTGTAGGGTTTCTTTAGAGCTAAGAATGCATTTGATCTTGTGTTGCCTTAAAACTCGACGAAGGATCTGGCTGGTACCTGGTACAAAGGGTAGGAATACTGATGTGATAAATTCCTCTGATGTTTCTCTGTTGTCTCGGTTGCATCTTTTCTTCATTTTATTTTCTACTTGCATGATGACTTTCTGACTCTATCCATTTGCGATTAATGCATTCTTTACATGTCGAATTTCTTCTTTCCTCTCCTTTTTATCACTGACTACGCTGTTGGCACAATTCAGTAATGAAGATATGACACTTTCTTTGCAAGATTTCTGATGGTTTGATTCGAAGTTAACGTACTGGTCAGTGTGTATTGGTTTCAATACACTGAAACTGATATGGTACCATCCTTGCGTTTGACCAAAGTGTCAAGGAAAGCGATTCCATATTGTTAATATGAATACTGAACAGACAAACCGAAATATTATCTTCAATAATAAAATTATTGTGGTTTACTACAAATTGTTACATGATTTGACAGAATTTATAGCAGCATTATTTTATAATTTATATTATATATATATATATTATATACCTCTCCATAGTATCTTGTGCACCACCGGTGGGTAGCTATGATATTTCCGAAAATAAAGCATCAAAGTTTGCCAGTTTTCAAAAATCTATGCGATGGAAAGAGACAAAAGGTATCATGTTAAAGTTTGTATATATTATTAATGAGAATTTTGAAAACAGATCTTCTGGTTTATTAGTTATTAGTTTTTGTGATTGTAATAATCAGGACTATAAGTTAACATGCTAGCTTTATAATATTTCTTTGCATTATAATGCAGATTAAACTTGCTTTGACAAGTTAATCTTTTGTTTTAGATACTGGTCCTAATGGTAATTGTACCGGTAATAATTCTAACGCCTCATCCACTCATTCTTTCAACAAGTCTATCCTACCTAAAAGTGAGACTATCATTTTATGAAGTTATTCTTAAAAAATATAATGTACTTCTTAATATTTTTTGAAAGCTTATTGGTTTAAAATTCATAAGTGCACTTGTATTTTCATAGCACATTCTTCATGCAAAAAGATTACACCAACCATGAGTTTTCTTGGCAATGACCTTGATAGTTGCAGAAAATCTCTTGAAGCAGATATTGAATTTCAAGAAAGTAAGGTTAATTCATTGCTGGAGAAAATAAAATCATTGGGTAGGTTGTTTATTCATATATTATACAGTGTTTTCTGCTCTACAAAGAATGTGCTAAAATTTATTTCCTGTTAGTTTCAGTGCATGTAATTTTCACATTTAGAATTACAAATGGATGAAACAAAAAAGCATGCTGTCGACATAGAGGAAAGTAATACAAAACTTCATGGTAGGTTACTTTATTTCTACCTAACAGAAACAAATTTTCACATGAACTAAATTTTTGCATTCTTCTCATAAATAGACACAATTAAATTATCATGGAGTTTTTCAAAATTTGACACTAGATGCTAAATTAGATTACTGCAAAAATTAACTAAACTTTTGATCAATTAAATTAATTTTTACAAGAAAAAAACGTTTTACCAATCTCACAATACTCACAAAAATTTGTTCCCTTAAGGTATTTGATTTTCTTGTCAATGACATAAAAATTTTTATTAGAAGTAATCTTAAATGGTATGGTAATATTCAATTGTTCATATTGAATCACCGCCAAGGGGGATCGAACCCCAGTCTCCCGCGCAAAGTACAAGAGTGATAACCACTAAACTACGGTGCTATGTATCAGATATAATCCGTAGTACTTCATACAAGGGGATGGCATAATTCTTTTGAACGCAACTGAGTTGTTAGGAACAAGTCTGAGATTTTGGCTAGAAAACTTCTAGCCAAAATCTTATCAATTATCTTTTTATCCTTTGCAACTTTTAGACTGAACCCTTTTCTTTCTTACCAACCTAGTCTTTAATGAAAAATAGAGTTGCTTATAAAAAACGTGTATTTTTATGCAGCTTAAAATTGTTTTGTGTATAGATTTACTGGATAAATTACGTGCTGAGAAGTTGTCCTTGCAAACAAAAAACCAACAAGTGGAAGAACAACTCTTGGTAAGCCAACTGCTTCATCTTTACATGTGGATCATGGTCTTGCTCTGTGCATATTGCATTTATAACATGTGTATTACCATCTTTAGAAAGTGAATGCAGAATTCAAAATATTAGAGTCTTCACGTAGAAACGAATCTGAAAATACTGCTGCACTTGAGAAGTAATAAAATTCGGTACTTTGATATGAGAAATGTTACATATATCCTTTTTGTATGAAATGTTGCGATATTTGTTTTCATATTAGACGTTTGATGGAAACAAAACAGCTGCATGAGCAGGAATGCCAAGAACTCGAGGAGAAACTTCGTCTGTCTCAAGATCTGAATTGTGATTTCAGAGAACAGCTGGAAAGGTTTCTAAATACATTTTTTCTGAATACAATTCCTGTAAAACAGTGTCAAATAGATGTAAAATTGAATGTAAAAAAGACTGAAAGCTGCTTTTAGAATAGGCAGTAAAACTTTTTTTTTGTTACTTTAGCATTGAACAATCAATGACAGAAAACTTGCGAGACCTCTCTGTAAAATATGAATGTCTGGAACAAACACTTGGTGAGCAAACTTGATCATGTCTTATGACAATTTTACATTCCAATTTACTTTTTTCACTAGCTATATATTAACCTAGGTATAATTGAAAATGTTAATAAATTCCTCACTTTTCTAATTAGAAAATGTACAGACTGATTATAAAGGGCGGCTGGAAAGATCAAATTCTTTACTTGATAAGACAAAAGAAGCTTACGAGAGTAGGTAGGGACAACTCCTAAAAATACATAAAATATATATTTTTATTCTCGCTTTGTTATGGTACAACTCATCTCCTGTCATAGTAAAATTGATGCTGATACAATGAATCAAGTGTATTCACAACTTAGAGAAGATTACAACTGCTTAGAAGTGAACAGTAAAAGAGTTGAAAAACAATTAGCTGGGAAAGAAGTAGAACTGCTGGAAAAGGAGGTTTGTAATAATTGTTATCTGTCAAATATGTAAATATGTACTTTCAATTACTCTTCAATGGCAAGTTTCTTCCTTCTTGCTGGGTTCTTTTTGTTGTTTTCTCCTACCCTCTTTAATTAATTTCTAAGATATTCTTTTTTTCTTCGTTTGATATTGTTGACTTTTTCCTTTTATGCAAATTCCTTTTTTTTTAAAGCTTCCTGAATAACAATCTGACTATAATCACGGTGTTTTCATATATAATTACAAAATTTTATTGATTTTCTTGTAACCCTATAATTTTAAAGCTTTGAACTAACTTTTGGAAAAAAAATTAGAAAAGATAAAATTTTCAGTCGGAAAAACTATCAGGGGACAAAGATTTTTTTCGCAAAAAAGAATTCGAAAGTTTTTCTGTCTGAAAATTTCGGTTTATTATATAAGAGTGTTGGAAACCAGGTATAACCTATTTATAGCCGAATCAATTGTAATGTGCAAGTCAGAGTACTTTATTCTACTATTTTAGAAACTTGAGGCCAGTTTGTTACAAAGTTTAAAATTAGCAGAAGAATCCAAAACGAACCTTCAAAAGGATTTGATGGAAACGATAAACTCATTGAATGAGAAGGTTTGTTAGTTTTTTCTGAATGTGTAAATTTTCTATTGGCAAATACCAAGGGAAGAAATTTTCGTGCAAATAAAATTTAGGGGAAAGTAAAGTTGGCGTAATTTTATTTGGTTGGTTTAAACTATTAGATTTAGTGGATGTCGACAAATCTTTATTTTGGTGGGAATTTAATTTGTCAAATTAATTTTTGTCAAATCTGATAAATTTCTTTCTGCTAAAATTTCTTCCGTTAAGGTGGATAACATCGTCACATCTTTACTTCCTTTCTAGATTGAAGAAGAAAACAAAAAATATTTAGAAGAGCTAGCACAATTAAGCAATGAAAAACAAGATCTGTCAAGGTTTGTTATTCGAATTCATGTCATCATCATTTCCGTTTAACGTCCTTTCCTAGCATGGAGGGGATTGAGTTTTCTTATAGCTTTTCCATGCATTACGATTTTTTGTGTAAGCCCCTGGTCTCAGCCTCAGATATTTCTCTGGGTAACTTTTATTACTGCGATTAGTGAAGTACACATATTATTTTTAACGATTTTTTGTTTTCTTATTTAAGTAAATTAGAGGAAAAACAGGAGTTGGTAGAATATTGTGAAAACCTAAACGAAAGGTACTGATTTTTATTTCTTTTTAATAATGCTTTTGTGATAGAAAATTTCTGCACTCTCAGAACAACCATAAGAAGTACTTGTTTATATGTAGGCATTTTTCTTCTTCATGTTTTAGCCTTCAAAAACAAGTTGATACTTTGCGTGCAGAGAATGCCCAGTAAGTGGCTGTTATATATTTTTCTGCTACTGTTACAATTATTATGTACTTTATAAAAAGAAATCGCAAAATATTTTCTATTCGTGACCGTTGCCAGGCCTCCTTGTAAAAATTTGTTTTGAAAAAAGAAACTCTAAAATCCTATATCTTTTTGGTTTCCCGAATGTTAAGAACTAACAGTTAGTTCCCCTTTTTATGATTCTTTATCCCCAAAATTTTTGAGCATTTTAAACACATTTTTCTGCTCTACGGTGCAATTAATTTTGGTGGATTAACTTTGCGGTTGACCAGCTTTCACAGTCTTTTAATTTCTTTGTATCACTGCGAACGTAACCTCTACTTACCAAATTGACACGAAAGGTGATAGCCCAGTTTTTTTTCTTTCTTTTTAGATTGCTTGAATCTATAGAGCGTTTAAATTTCGAAATGCTTCAAAGTGTTAACACTCGGGAAACTATGTTAAAGGAGAATGAGAGGTAACTCAGTGTTAATAGCCGGCATTTTGTCTCTATACAATTCGTCGTGTCGTGTAAGTTTGACGCATAAATGGATAATATTTTTAGGTTGAACGAAATACTTGCTTTAGAACAAAAATCAAATAATGAAAAAGAACAGGAATTCAACAGGTGATTTATAATATCTTATATTCAGGCGTATATGATTCTATAGGTCTTCTAATATTGTTTTCTGTATAATTAGAGAGAAGTTAGAGATGAGAACGGATTATCGAAAAATACAAGATGAAATAGGCAGGTAAACAGTGTTTAAGCTTTGATTCAGATTCAAGGCACTGCAACAATTTTTTTACGAACATAACCGTTTCCTACAATTAAATAATCAGCTCGGTGCAATTCGAAACGCTTTTTTCATTAACATAGACAGTGAATTGCCCCGGGAGAATGGTGAATGGCCCCCTGAGAATGGCACTTAAACATCTGCTACAGATGTTTAAGTGAGGATATTGGCTACTATGCAAATAAGGAATGTTTTAAAACAGTTGCAACATTTTCTGAAACGAAAGGAACGATTGCGCAACACACACAAAAAAGAAGTGATAAAGAAGTGCCAAAAAACAAACCATAACGGGAGGGCACCAATTTCTTAAAATTATTGGGTGTATTAAAAAAGAGGAAGCTATTGTACGTGTTTCGGTACTTCAGCATCTTAAAAGACATCCTCCTTCTCTTTGACAAAGACAATATTTCGACAACAACGCTGATAAATATAAGAACAATCCCAGGCTGAACATGAGAAAAAAATTAATTTCCTAGTCCGTTATTTTATCAGAAGCAATTCACTGGGAGGGGGAAGGGGATTCGCTGGATGGGGGGGGGGGGGTAATCTCAGAGAGGGTAGGGGGCAATTCACCTAGTACCGACAATGGCCGAGTATAAAGAAAAAAAAGGAAATTAATTGTTTAATTTTTTGGCAACTCATTAGTAATTTGTCGTCAACTTTAACGTTGTTTGTCGTCAACTTTAACGTTGTTTGTCGTCTTATTGGTGTCCATAATATGATTATAGGCAATTAATTGAAACCCAGATAAAACTGACCAAAGCTGAAGAAAAATGTGCGAGGTATGTTTTAACACGTTAACCTTTGAACTACGGAAATGTAAGTCCATCCTTCACTTTTTATATGTACAATTTCTACTAAGACCTACATGAAATTAACCCGAGTCTTTCAGAGCAAGATTGACAAATGGCATTTTAAAGAACGTTTATTATGTTAAAGAAATTTGGGCCATATAAGGGTTTATATACAACGCATTAATCTGAACATCTTTAGCTATTCACTAGCTTTGACTGTACTTGCTTTTAGTGAGACAGACGAAGCAAGGTACAAAGAAATGATCGAAGAACTCACTCTGTAAGTTTTTTTTTGAATTTCTTTATAGAGAAATATTTTTTGTAACTAGTGCTAATTATTTTTTTTATATTTTTTTTAGATGGAAACACAAATACGAAGAATTGGAAAATAAAGTTTCACCATTTATGGTAGGGATTGTTTTATTTCCAAGTGTGTGTTTGTTCGCTTTTTGAAGATCACATTTTAATTTTTTTATACTGTTCAGGCGCAACTGGATGAGTATGAATTGGAGAAGCAGAGCCTGCTGAATGAAAATTCATTTACTCAAAAAGAAATAAATAAGCTTTCTGAAAAATATGCTCAGATTCTTGGGCATCAAAATAATAAACAAAAGATTCATCATGTGAGGAAGTTAAAGGAAGAGAATTTGAAATTGAAAGCGGTAACATTGAATTTTGGTTTATTCTTCGATTTTTCTCTGACACATGTAGTATTTTTTTACATACATGTCGTTCTCTACGTTCTTTCTTCTATAAAACCTATCAGTGTTATTGGTATTGATTGTGACGAAAAAGCAGGGAATAAAAACTTTTCATTGAAAGATTTCTTTCTTGTTATTGCTAATAATTGAGTTTTGGAGACTTACGATGGGTTTGTTAAAAGTCCTGCTGCAAGCTTCAAGATGTCGGATCCTCAATGCTATCATGTTACCATGCCATGCTTCTTTCGTTTACTGCGCCACTTTTTGTCAGGACAGCTATTTTGATAGAATTCAGAAAATCGCGTGACGAAGTGTACGACATTATTGCGTACTGACGTGATAAAAAAAACATACTCTATTGTTGAATATACATATATTAATCGGTCGAAGCGTTAATGCACACTTCATATGTATTTTTTTTAACTTTCGGCTGATAAAATTTCTTATTAAAACAACAACTGGAAATACGAGAGCGGTTTTATAGTTGACGGGGTATTTTCTTTTCTATAGGATGTGATGAAGTTAAAAGCTGCTACTTCGAAAGACAGGCTCAAGATAAGTCAATTAGAAAATCAGATAAATCCTAAAAAAATCGACACATTGAAAGCTTTCAAGCATGTAGACAAAGAGAATATGCGACAACCTTTGAAGCCAAGTATGTACCAGTGTTTGTGTTTGTAATATTTCTTTTTGATGTTTTTTACTGTGTTTTGGTTATTGTTTTTTCGACTTTCATTTTCAGCTAATTCGTGATCCTCGCACAACAAACGGAGTGTAAGCATAAATATTAACGCACGCGTCTTGACAAACATGTATATGCTAAAATTGGATACTCATTTGCGAGAAGAATGTGAGAAGAATCACAGTGTTTATACAAATTGTTTAAAGACAATGAAATTTGTAAGTTCGGAGTCGAGGAATATCTTGTGAATAATTTTATTTCCTGCGTGTGTGAATAGTTTTATTTCCAGCGTGCTGTGAGATAACCTTTTTTATGACGGTCATACTTTTGATGCCAACTCTCTCCTGATTTAGGATATCAACGAATGGAGCAGTTCACTCTTATAAAAAAAATCTCCCAGCTAAAATTTTGCGTCATTTGAATTGCGTGATATTGGCAAGGTGTTCTATTAATAACAAAAATAGGATTTTGTTCGTAGCAACAAAGAATCAAGTTTCTCATTTAAAATCTCTTTGCTTTTACTTTTTAGCACTCCTTTTATAACGATGCAAGGACTAAATGAAACTTTGATATTTTTAATTTGATCTTAGTAAAAAAGCCTCGCCAACATACTTAAGCATAACAGTTCGTTTAAAGAAAATTTTCCGTAGCCTCAGTTTATCGATTAGAAACCAATCGCTCAATTCGTTAAATTTTATTGCCGCCAAATTTTAAAGGCATCCCGAGGTGAATAGTTCCTTTAACAACAGAGACGTTATTAATATTTATTTTATTAAAATATATTTTACGCATCTATAAAATCCTTTTTTTTTCGATATTGTTAACCATATTTTTTTTTCGGTACCGTTTAGTTTAAACGCGAAGTGAAATTAAATATTGCAGATAAACAGCTTATGATATATCATCTTAGGAATTTTAATTTTATATCAAAATTTAGAAACTGTTCTTTTCGTTAAAATTAAAAGTCATATAACTTATAGGCGTTTTCAGAGGCGCGATAACTTGTTTTTGACAGCATATCAATTCTGACAAAGATACAGAAAACAGAAAACATAAAAAGCAATTCTCATGATTGAAATAAGTCAAATAGGGTCTAAATAAAACGTGTTTCAGGTTTTGGTTTAAACAAGTTATCCAGTTAAGAAAAATGAAATGTGCGCTTTTCAAGGGCGCTCCCGGAATATTTAACCTTAGTTATGCCGGTAAAAATAGAGCTAATTTCTGGGTCAAAAACACTTGTTGTGTGGCGATGTTTTGCTATGTTGGCCTGTGTGAAGTACAGCATACGTGTGTGCTTGTTATATATAAGCCAAACATCCAGGACCACTTGCAATAAGCTACTGGGAAGCGACAGTCCAGCTTATTAAGGGCAGATAACATGAATTATAAAAACTATAAACAAGGTTGGTCTTTTAGAATAAGTCGCATAAGATGGTTGACAAGCGATAAATGAGCAACAGTTGAGTCTGCTAGACGAACCTAGGTCCTATGCAAAAGTTCGCAACTGAAGTAGCTTGGTTTCCATTACAATTTGTATGTACCTGTTGCAAAAATAGAAGAAAAAATTCTCTACAACATTTGTTGTGCAACATCTTTTGCGTCACTTTGTTGTACAACACGTTCACAATAAAGTCGTCAGTTTTTTCATGAAACGTTTCCTTCTTTTATTAAGACTACGGGTCCTAGGATCAAGGTTGGCCTGAGGTTATAAACACTTAACTTGGCTTCCAATAAAAACACAGAAATCACAAGGAGTTATAAAATATTTTATTTCTTCTTTAAACACGTGCATATCTTATGTCGTCGTCTTCCGGCGCATGCTCACAGTGGATTCAATGGTTCATAAACACTAAAAATAAGTTAGGAAGTTTTCTCTCACTACTCTTTGTTGCGAGGTCATTAGATGCCAGCATACTTTAAAGAAAAAAAATTTCGCGGAAGAAAATTTTACATTTTCAAGGAGGTATTGACATTTTCAATAAATTTTTTTTATCGCATTAAAAATCGCAAAAATAAATAAAAATTCGCGGGAGTTAACTTTCGCGAATAACCTGAAAATATTTCTAGAAAACAAACTTTCAGGGTTTAACCTTCGCAATTTAGGCCAAAAAATCGCGAAAGTTTTTTTTTTAAAATATGACAATGCTTCTTATTACACGAAATCAGCGCGACCCGGTTTTACTTGTCACAATTAAGAAATATCCATTAACCTTTAATGCGTTCGCCGCGTAATCAATAAATCAATAAAGTTGGTCATTTGTGTTTCTTAGCGCCATGTTCTGAAATCGACCATCCACTCGTGACCTCGATCTCAAGCTTTTCTACCTCCATAACATAAGAAAAGCGTCCTCGAAAAAGAAAACATAGAATCGAGTTCATGCCATCATCTTGAATCACGAAAAAGCGCGGCAAACTACAGAAAATAAAAAGATACGAACCATGCACATTCTCTGCAACCATCTTTGCGAAATTGTATAACCCGATCGTAATCCTGACCGTCACATTGAAGGTGGTTGCAATTTTTAATCTGTGGACAGTGTTCTGGATCAATATATTTTTCAGCAGGTTTGAAATTTTTCGGGTCGAGATGAGGTGGAATTTCTGTTTCGATTGGTTTCGTGTACATTCTTTTGAGGAGGAAGTATGCACTGCATACTACGATCTGAATAGAAAAAAAATGATCAAGACTAAACAGAGTAAAACAAAATACAACATCCTTAACATCGTTAACATAGAAGATGAAATATGCTACACGCTTTTTTTATAAGAACTAGTAAAATCTGGCCTAGGCTGGCTGTTCTTATTTTTAAGTATTTGTTCCTTTTCTATTCTCAGTAAGAACACAACTTCAGAATTTAGCCTCATTTTGTTCTTGTGGGATTTTTTCTCGAATCTCTTAGAAATTTTTGTTTTTACGTGAATTTTAATCTGGCTCGTGTTCTTATAAAAAGCGTGTAAGTTGTCAAACTGCAGCATAAAAATAGAAAAGGAGTCACGGTCGTTTCCAGGTCCGCCTATCCCAGACGCCTATTTATAGACAGAAGGTAATACATCCTTGTCCCCGGGATCTCTTGGCCACTCAACCGTTGTTACGAAGGATTATTCAATTGCCCTGGGAGGTTGGAGGTAGCATTATGCGCACACTTTAACCAGAAAATATGCCTGGGAACAAGAATGGGGAATGACTACAAGACTGTCAAGCCGAAATTGTGAATTTGTTATTGAAAATTTGCGGGTATAAGAAGGCAAGGGCTTTTCTACATATAACGTCTTTTTTGAGCCCTATAAAGCGGACAATATAAAAATAAAATGACGAAAAAAAATCCATCAATACTTTTACATTTTCTATGACAGACATTTTATAATTTTTTATTTACATTTATATGTTTTTTTCTGCCCAATCGATAGCCAAGATATATTTACAACAATCACAAGAAAGGATCTTTTCAGTTCGAAAATAGCTGTCAATCAAAGAGTAATACAAAGTTTTTAGTTTGCAATCCTTGTGAAGTAACGCTTGAAAAACCTTTTTTTGGTGCCTGCTTCAGAGAGATTACACTGTTCAACCTTGCCTACGTACAAAAAAATTGTAAAAGGGCTCAAACAGCCAAGTGGTTTAGCGTTTTGGACCCGAATAACATTTGACAAGTTTGAAGCGCGTGTATTAAATACCGAAATAACGCCCTCTCTCTATTGGTACTTTCTACTAATACCCAACACAAGATTGTCATATGAATAATAAAAAACAAAACATCGAGAGTGACCTGCTGTCATCAAGATTGTGTCATAAAATACAAGGTTATGCTACATTGATTTTTTCCTCTCCTACAAAAAATGAGAGTTGTGCTGTCGATAAAGAAATTAAAAAAAGCGATCTTACGTACAATAACAAGAATAACTTTTGCTTCAGTCTTCATGTTTGATAACCTTCAACTTTTAACGTGGCATCTGCAAGATGTTCACTTATTTTTTTTTAATGATGCATTTTTAAGATGAGATGTTCAACATAATATTTCTTTTGTGATATGTAATCCCGTCAAACAAAAGCATCCAGCATCTTGATTAGCTCCACGTATTTTTCGTGACTCATTCTTTTATACAATAATTAGCAATTGGTAATTTAATTGCGTTTAATTTTTTGAAATTTATTTTTTTGTGAACTGACGTTGACACAAAAAATAATGTATAATATATATCCATTCGGGGGAAACAAAACACAGAAAATAACTTTTCGTCACCAAAGTTCAGAGACAGATTATCACAAACACTTTTCAGATAACCAAGACAAACATTCGTACTTTCTTGTGTAAGGCTGTCACGACAATAAGGGTTACATTGATAGATAATATCGAATGTTGGTAAAATAATTTTTATAAGGATAGAAGGACTACTGCACTATACCAACACTTCCCAGACATGTATGCACTTTATGTAGTTTCCTGCATAACCAATAAAAAAAAGTTTTTTCTGATATTTAAACCCGTGTGATGCCAATATTTACTTGGAGATGAAAACGCACATCTGTGAAACAAGCTTACATTTATAAAAGTAACAACCAGTAAAAAATAAAATCACCACTGAAGAAATTACAGAATATTTTAAATGGAAAGACAGTTACAATTTTTTGTTAACAATTTTAAAGTTTAGTAATAATTTTTACAAAATTGTTGAAAAATCAAATATTTTCTGTTTTTTAATCGCCTATAGGTGTCCCTTGGGAGATTAATTGTGTACAAACAAAGTCTTCAAAAATGTCCTAAAAACCATACAAAAAGTATAAAAATTTGCTGCGTCACGTTATGTGGAAAACATTCAGTCCATTAGCACATATGTCGCATCTGTCGCCACGCCGCAATTGTTGTCTTTTTGCGACATCAACACATATCCGTCGTTACCCCAATGTGTCGACCACGAGTTCTTTATAAACCAGTAAGCCTGTCCGTTTTGCACACCATAACCCACAGCCAATACAGCGTGATCCAGCCGATCAGGGGTATTTCCTGCAAGACGAATGTGTTACTTTAGATAATACCGAAGCTAACCAGGAAAATTGTAAGTACCGGCAGCAAAACATAATCCGTTCGATGTGTTTAGTGACAAAACAACGCGTAACTAATCTAAAATCTTCAAAAATTCTGTCAAGGTTATTTTCGCCGAAATTAATAAATTTTGCACATTTAGATCAGCTCACAGGTACGGTATGCATTTTTTTGCATGGTACCTCAAGAACACTTTCCAAAACACCACAAAAAGGCACACTGAGACTCACCACATTCTGGCTCGTAATAAACTCCATGTGAATAAAACACAAGTGACAAGTGAGCAGCGTCAATTCCAACAGCTACTGGACCTCGCTGCGCAATGGCAATCTTTAATGCATTTAAGTCGCCCGATGTCACGTTTACGTAGCCGGTAATGTTAGCACCAACTTTGCCTTTGTGACAGAAGCCGTCCTAGAAAAAAAATAATGGCGTCGCAAAATTAAATAATCGGTGAACGGTCTTCTGACGTTGACGTAAAAGTTTGAAATTAAATACTAAGTAAATGATGGAAAGAAATATATCACAACTACTAGCTTCTAGATAATCGCGTTAGAAATACTGGTTCTGGAAGCAACTTGTAGCTTTTAAAAGGAAAAATGCTATCACAAGCACTCTTTTAAAAGCTAAAAGATGCTTACAATAGCACGATACGGGCCGTAGCTTTCTTCAGTAAAAATGCCGCCGTGTTTCATCATGTATTCATAGGAGCGGAATTCCTCCCCACCATCGCAACCGTTATTTCCGAATCCCCATGAACAGTCCATCAAGTTTTGTTGAGAGAGGCGAATCAATCGTTTAGTCTGTAAAGAAAAAGCAGAACATAAGGAAACTGCCAGTAATAAAAGTAAGTCAAGTGTACAGGTTCGCAACTCACCTTCAAAAATAATGTCCCTTCAATCGTTCCTGTAGTTCCAAAACTCCAGCAAGAACCGCAAACGGCCTGATCCTTAACTGGCGTCACAGCACCTAAAAGCGAAGTAATATTTTACTTAAGATACTGTTCAATTTTACTGAAAGGTTGAAAAAAAGCCAGTATGTCGTAACAATAATCAATTAAAGAACAAAATTTACCATATAATCTCCAATTGAGCTCAGTGGGAACATCATTTACTGTAAGCTTCGTAACAAACGGTTTTCCATTGTTTGATTTGCCTTTCATTCCAACAGTAGTTTTTCGACCTCTTAATTTGCGCAAGTCGCTTGGCGAGTGATCAGCCAAATGGTTCACTTTAAGTGTGAACGAAAGTTTACGTCGATTCATGGAATTAATGTATCTAAACAAAAATATACTTTTAGACAACTAGGGAATGCTATTTTTATCAATATAATACTTGTGCAAGACAACCGTAATTTTTCTATCACATAAACAGAAAACAAATATGTCAATTATGTAAATAATTCTTTTTGATTTTTGCTTTGTTTCCTCAAAAAATTATTTTTTAAGTCTACTTTTTTTAAAACATAGTTATCATATCAGCAGATGATCAGTTAAATAAAATTAGAGGTTAAAGACACGCTATCATTTCGGAAACCTAGAAACGAAAGTTAAGACTGAGAGGGTACTATCATTTCGGAAACCTAGAAACGAAAGTTAAGATTGAGAGGGTACTGTACCCAGTCGTCTGTCATTCGGTGTTCACGACTTTAAAAATCCCTAACTTTTCTACCGCAAAACGAATACATAGTACATTTAAATTACAGTTTGCATAACTTAGAGATCACAGCAAATTTCATTCCACACCACGTCAGAGACTGGCCGTCCTACAGAGGTGTTTTCTAAGACGACCACTTGCCTAAGACGATTAAGTCCCCTAAGTGGGTGTCTTATACAGGTTGGACTGTAACAGACACACATGCATGAATTACCCTTTGGCTATCATCGTTAATAGAAGCCTTATACACTTGTACAAGAAAGACATTTAACATTTTAAAACAGTTGCTACATACCTAAGATTATGTTTAAATACATGTTTTTTATCGGGGTTAAATTCTTTTGAAAATTTCTCTGTAAAGTCCTTGAACGTTGGATGTAAATGTGTATCGTCTATAGGATAAACAAACTCTTGCATAGGATTAGCTATAATTCTTGCTTCGTAACCTGGACCTGGGAAGCCAGTACATTCTTTTCCTATAAAAATAAAGATGTGGAATAGCATAGTTGGAACATATCCCTGTCCTCGAATTTGGCTGAAATTTCTCACAAATGACACGAAAGTGGGGCGTTAATGTGGGTTTCCATACCCCTGCATTTTTCGTTCGAGCAGAAAAAGCTTGAGAGCTTTTTTCACAAGCATGCGCAATGAAGTAAAATGACCGCTGACTCGACGTAAAAACATGCTCTCAAGCTTCTCTGAAAGAGTTAAACTCATTAGACTTTTCAGCATGCATTTCTTCTCTTACTTTTCAGCCAATGAAATTCAAGGAAATGCAAACAATTGCACACTCTATTTTATTCAATAAAATATCAAGGAAAACAAAGAAATTGTTGTTTTTTCTAATATTTCTCTATAATAAAATGGATTGTGCAATTGTTTACATTTCCTTGAATTTCATTGGTTAAAAATCTTGAGAGAAAAAATACGCACTGAATAAGTCGAATAAATTCAACTTTTTGAGAGGAGTCGAGTCAGCAGTCATTCTACTTCATTGCACGTGCTTGCGGTAACTGCTAGAGCGGAAAATGCAGTCCTATTAAAGATTGTGTCAGGAATGTATCAAGACTAATTTTTACTAATTTTACTAATTTTAATACTACATTAAAATGTGCTAGATCAAAAAGGTTAAAGGAACCAAGATGATTGAATAAATACATGCTATTATTATCACACTGGTACCTGCCATTGGAGTATCGAATACATCATCTGGAAAATTCTCTGCGTACACTTTGTAGGTGAGCTTGTAATCGTCATAATGTGAGCCAAGTAATGAATCGTAGCCATACATTTCATAATATACTGGAACATACGTTTGTTTACTGATGTAGAGTGTATACGTGTTGTATTTTCCACCAGCATGATTTTTTAGTTGCCAGACATCAACATCAGCAGCAACACCAATGTACTATAAATAGAATCACAGAGTAACTACAATAAGTAATTACTGAAGTTAATTATTAAAGTAATTACTGCATTAATGCCATATAAACTAAAAAGCTAAGTTCTACACCATATTGGTGACATGTTATATAATCACATTCGTACCATATAACTAAGGGCAAAATTGGGAACAAGGGTTTTAAGCATCTTAGCATCATAAGCATGAAGTAAAGGACAAGAAAACATCCCTACGAAGTTTAAATATCCCTGTATATCTTTCTATAATGTCAAAAACACAATGCTGGGAAAGTTTTACAATGATGAGAAAACGGACATAGTTTTTTTCCAAAAGCATGTGCTTTTTACGTCTGAATGTCTATTCAATTACTTGAAATAAATGAAGCTGTAGCGCAACCCTTTTGAATAGACAGACAGAATACAGCTATTACTAAAGGGATATCTAAGGATCTTATAGGAACTGATAGGGTCTCAAAAATCTTAAAAAATTTAAAAGATTTAAACCAGGGTACTATAGTGTTTAAAAACAAACTTACAGAAAAGTTAGTCATGTCAGGAAGCATATGCTGTGGGCCAACAACTGCATTTGCAGTCCCATTGAGTTGAAAACATGTTATTTGATTTAGAACCTCCTCGTTTGACATGGGTGCAATCATGAAATGTTGGCCATATGATCCTTTATCACCTCTCTGGATTGTTTTTGTAGTACCTACATACACAAATAAATCTTAATAAAACATATCCACAAAAAATTCCATGACCCATTATTCTATAATTTCCAAACTGTGAGTTACCAATACAATAACTATTTTTCCTTGTTTTAAAACTTCTTTTGTAATCTTTTACAGCATTAATTTGCTTTCTAAACTTTTCAAAAATTTACATTACATTTTTGAACTTAAGAAAGTAAAACAATAGAAAACACAGATGACAAAGGACTGGGACAATATGAAATGCTGATCTTGGATTTTCTGACCCTATTTTTGTTGTTGCCCAGCTTTTTACATTTAGGAATCGGTGTACGATGGAGCATACCAATTTAATTTTTTGTGCTATGACCATTTTAATCAAAATAAGATTTACAGGTAATTTCAATTCGTTTTAACATGAACGTAAATTTCACTTTTGTCTCAGCCATTGTTAAGAGTTATCAACTCTGAACAATTTTTGAATCAGGGAACATTAAACAGAAGCACTTTCCGTCTTGCTGAGCTGATGCAAAAGAATGGTTGTTATTGACAATATGCAAGACTTGAAGAGTTTCTGCTTTACATACCAACTCCTCTTCAGACGAATACACATTTTTACTAAACAAGGACACTGAATGAAAAGAGCATATGTTTTTTTCAATAACTTCCAATATATATTACCCTGATTATATGATTTTTAAGAGAAAAACATCAGGATTTTTTATGATTTCATACCACTTGAGACACTTGAAGATTGTTAACATAATAAACTTAGAATGCTTTAAACCTTCACTACATGCTATGTTGGAGTATATACAGATTTGGAAAGACTTGTATATTTACCACCACATGAAAAAGTTCATTATTTTTTACCTCAAAAAAAACCTAAGATAAATACAAGCAGTTTCAGCTAACCATTGTTAAAATAAATCTTTCTTTTGTTACAACGCTCTTATTGAGAATTGAAAAAAAGAAGTAAACTGTTATAAATTAGGAAGGCTCTGACCATGAAGTAAAAGTGAAATAATTTTTGTGTGAAATATTTTGAAAAGGAAAGTTAAAATTCTGGCAATAATATACTAAATCTTCATGCTGTGAGACTAATTATTTCTTATGCCCATGGTCAAAGCCTTATTAAATTCACTCTGTTTACCTCCTTTTTTCAATACAATAACTTAAACTGTGAAGAGGTGTATTATCCAAATAATATCTAAATAAGCTTTTTGAAATATTTTGTGCACATCACATCACAACACGACATGGTATATAAGGTACCTCTTCAACAAGAGTGCAAACTTGCCTTGCAATGCCCTTCGGGTGAGTTCTGTGTTTTATAAAAATTTAAAATTTTGCCCAAATAAGCTCGGATCCATTATAAAAATTATAAAAATGTATTTTTTGGTTGTAGTAAAGTGTCACTGGTGTATTTTGTCCAAAAAACACAGAGTTAATTTGGACATGGACATAGAAAATGCATGGACTAAGCATGCATTTTCTATTTATTTAAAGCAGGACAAGCATTGTATCCCAAAAGTCTTGTACATAACTTTGACGAAAAACATAACGGCAGATAAACTATGATGGTATCACAAATGAACTTTGTCCACAAGGTTTGTTGGCATAAATTTTCAAAAAGGCTTCATTTGATACAATTTGATTGATAGATATCTTATATAATAATACAGAGACTGTGTCTGTCTGTAACAGGCAAAGTGGATGTGTTCAATTTCCTTTGATGTTGCCGAAAAATGCATGTCTAATATGTTAAATTTTCTAACGTTATGGCACGACGTCAATAACACTACTTTAACATCAATATCCTATGTTAAATTAATGAAGCCATTACAGTTCACCTAAAACTTTGAGGCCAAATAACTTGGAAACGAGGTGGTGACGTCAATGATTTTTCACCGCGTAGGTAACTATGGACCACCTAGGACCAATTTGGGTAATTTTCCCAAACCTGGGTCCCCAAATCTGTTTCGAAATAGACGAGTTGATGACGTCATCAAAAAAACCTTCAAAACCCTAATATCTCTGCAACCGTTTGTCAAAAGTACATGATCCTATACATTATCTTGATCAGCGTTTCAAGATCTATGCGATGAAGGCAACATGTATATGAATTTCTAAAAAAAAATTTGGGGTTTTGACAAGCCATTTCTGACGTCAGCAACATTTTTAAGCCCTTATTTCTCATTAACCGCTCATCAAAATCACATGATCATATACATTTTCTTGATCATCAGTTTAAGATCTACACAATGGAGGCAACGTGAAAACAAGTTTCTACTTTTTTTTGTGGATGGGTTGCTGATGTCATCAAAATTCAAATAACGCTTCTTTTCAATTTTATCCTGCCTCAGTGGATTTTTCCACGGGCTTTATCGACTAGTATAGTTTAATAAAGTTACACAATTCTACAATACTTCAAAGGTTGCCTTTTTTGTGGCCAAATCAAGGGAATTAAAAGCACTTTTTTGCATTCGAGAATAATTTGGGTGAGTTCGGGAGTTATCGGATGAAAAAGGCAAATTTTATTCAAAAAGTTTCCCACACTTACGCTTATATCTATAGCTACAGGCGTTTTTGGCAAGTTAGCACCCTTGTTCAATTCCTTAGGCCTAGGTGCCATGGTGTAAATAATAAAGCTATTCAGTAGCAGTTGCCTTGGGTCTTATTTTTTTTAGTAGTAAACTTACCTGCCCTGCAAACTTATACAAACCAACACTAAACACCACATCAACAGCTCAGGCAATGGACGATGTTATATTTTCTGCACAAACTTTATGGGGTCGTGTCATAAGTCATTTGAGTTTGGGTATATAAAAAGAATCCCCTCACAAAATAGGGTTAATTAGCTACATGTTATACCACACTTAGAAAAGATAGCTAGCTATATACCAACCTGCGTATAAATCGACTCTACTTCTTTTGGAAACACCATCATACCATGCGTTGAAGGGCTCGTACAGTTCTGCATATGGCAAACTTAGTATTCCTTCAACGTAGTATCTCTCCGGCCATTTCGGTGGAGTTCTATGAGTAATGTATCCAAAAATTGCAGGAGTAAATATTAGGATAACATAACTTGCCAACATGCTGATCGATTCGAATAATGAAAGTGATGTAAACAGAACCACCTACCAATTTCGAATGATTTTGTCTCGTTTTATGTGCCACAAAAGAATGGCCTGGTCTTCTTGTAATCCTGTTGTGGTTGTATTGTCATTTAATATTTTTGTTTTAATGCGTGCAACCATACCTCGCCTCTCGTGCTCGGCACGTGATGCCTTGCTGAGTAGTTGGACTCTCCGATGGAGTTCGCGCCATCAAATTTGTTTTGGCGCATAATTTTAGCAGGCCTAAACACTAAAAGACACTGAAACAAAATATAAATGTTTACTGCCATAGAGTAAAAAAAACAGTAATTGTTGCAATGACTAAAGCAGCGAGGTTTGTATTATTGCAAACACCGGCTATTGAGGCATCTTGTAGCTATCTATAGCATAGAAAAAACCCACTAAGACACCAAGATTTTATGTTTATCCATAAATTTTTGTTCTTGTGAATACAATACAATTGGGTCATTCGATAAAGTATGCACGAAAAGGGGAGTGGTAATCCAAGAGCATACAACATAGATAGATAGATAGATGTGCATACTCGGATCCTAACATTATCAAATTTTGAAAAAGAAAACAAGGAACATATTTGGATTTATCAGCAAAAATTTAACATAGGAAATTGTAATTTAAATTTTTTAAATTTTATAAAAGTTTGACAATAATATCTAACTGCAGTAAAAATTTTCACTGCAGTTATAATTTTGTGTGTGGTCATTTCTTCATAAAACATCAAAAGTTTGGCTACTAATAGAGGCAGTTGTACTTAGTGTATAAACTTGAAAATTTGCATGTTTCCATTAATTTGGGTGCTGAATTAAATATGTTGGTCATTTTTGTTGAAAATGATCAGAAAATTTCAAGCATGTTAACCCGGATCTGAGAATTTTACACTGTGTGCCATCTCTACGATGGCCCCTATGGCTCACTTCTTTTCTTAATAAAAACACTTTTTTCTTTCTTAGTCAAACACTTCTCTTCTTTCCTCGGAAATCTTCCCTTCCATCGAAACACTTTCTTCCAAAGTGAGAAGCAACTCTCTTCCATGAACTCAAAAATATTTCCCAGACCTAATTTCTGGTCGGAATATTGATTGAGCTGGATTTTGATAACTCAGTTTTGAAATAAATTGACACCTCTCCCAGGCTTTGCCTTTTCGAAATATATTTGGGTGACGGCGAAAGATCCCTGGGGACAAGGTTGAATAAAAATTCTCTCTTCTTCGGTATCA